>OX183132.1:51894201-52034201 GCA_945261195.1 Cryptosula pallasiana | reverse complement strand
ATAGAGCTGATCAGGGGAACTAAACAAAATACTCTATTATTATTATTATTCAAGATTCAGCAAGAAACCTACTATAAAAACATTGTATCAATTAGTGAAAGGTATTACTCAAACACTCTACTAACAAACAAATATATCACTTTCTATTACAAATATTTCCCAAATATCCAATACTGTATATTTTAATGAATATCTATGTGTTTTCTTATATATATACGTAATGATCACAATGAGTAGACTATTTCTACCATTAATTGTAAAATTATCTAAACTAATGCAAATGGTATACTAAACTTTTATATACTCTATGTACACTAAAAGAATCTTGGCGTGAAATTGCTCATCATGTTTAAATGTAAATACATGGAAAGAGATAAAGAGCTATCTTCTGTACATACTCTCAAACATGTGATAAAAGTATTTCACAGATCATACTAACAAAATGTAAAAAACTAACAAAGACGCTCTTGTCGGAACTGTAAAACTAACCAATTAGACTAACAAAAATTAAAAGAAACCAACAATTACGCTTTTGTCAGAACTGTAAAATCATCCAACAAGTCTATCAAAAATAGTTTAGGGGTATACACTAGGTCTTCTTTTTACCAATAGAGCTTATGATAAAGATTTTTTTTGCTTTTGCAATAAATTTATTCAATAATACATCGCTTCATTTCTATACAATACTCAAACCCCCAATCTAACATTATTGTACAAACCCGTGTCTAAATCAACATACCAAAACATTCAAAACACCTGGTGCACACAAAAAGGCACTGGAGGATAAATCAACATACCACACCAATAAATAACATACATTCTAAACACCTGGTGCACACAAAACAGGCACCCAAAGGACCAGGAGAGCCTCCAGGAGAACCTCCGGAACACCATACAATGTATTAATCAACATTCAACACTATAAAATTACACACATTCTAAACAACTGGTGCACACAAAAAGGTACCTCATAGGTTTTCATGGTAACTGGTGCATACTGTAACTACCTGGAACCAGGAGAACCTTCTCCTTAGATTCCATGACAGATATCTGCTTCCTTATTACTACTACTATTTGTTATTAAATTTAGATATGTATTATGTGCTAGGAACTAAGGATCTTTTATAACCCACAAAAAATTATTTTCAACACAGCGAAATAAATACAGATTACCAAAAGAAGTAAGCTGGATTATATTTCTTATTTTTATATTTTTAATTTTGGTCGTCTATATGGTATTTATGATAGATCTATAAAACAAGCAATTAAAAATGGATAAGAAAAATGATATTTCACTCTTCCAGGTGGTATTTGACTCGTAGACTTACTCGCTATATTGTAATAGATTTATGCTAGCCCTCTCTATTATTTCCCGCTTTAGCCCCAATGGTTTTGCCGATAACCCTCCCTGTGATGCTTATGACCAACAACATACCTCTACCCCTGTCCTGTTCCACCGCTTTAATTTCACCCTCTCCGTTTCTCCCTTCCTCTTTTTCTCTCGTGACTCAAATTGAACAGTGATGCAAACAATGCTGGGCTAATATACCCGCAAGAACTATGTTGCCAAAGAATGTTGCAATCCATGTATTGCAGAAATAACTTGGATAATAAAATAGAAAAAAGTTGCTTGATTGACATTTCAACGATCCCATATTAGCAGAGTCTACCTGTTTTTGACTTGCATTCATCTGCATTATTGAAAATATAAAGTTTACAAAAGTTTCCAGTTTTACAAAATATGGCAATTCTAAACCATGCCATACATCAGTTTGATCTAAAAAAATGTTTTTACAGCTATTTTCATTTAGTTTACATGAGTGGTTTAGTTGCGCAAACATACTTACACACATGACACTTGAGTAATCAACTTGTGATCAACTACACTCATACTATTGTATTCGGAAAAAAAAACTATTAATTTTTTCTCATGTCTCAGGCTTGAGAGCAGCTGTGACCTTTACCCCTCTATGCATTATATAATTAAGCTGAAAAGGTCTTGGAGCAGTTTTAATTTCTCCCGTGAGGCTGAAATAGCCAAAATATACCTAAGCAAACGAGCATAATATATTTTCATACCTATTTATAAGTTTGAAAAAAAAACATGCTAAAATGGAAAATTAGTAGATGATACTTGAAAACTCCAACTAGATTTCAACTGACTTTCGCTAATTTGATGGGAATGGAAACAGGGAGGTAATTTGAAGGTGCTGATAGCACTAGTAGGGTAAAGTTTAGTTTCAAACTCAAAATAAAACTTGAATTGTGAACTTGTTAACTTCAAATTTTGAACTTGAGACTCATAAGCTATTAAAGTGTAACTTTGTAGCAACTATAATCACCACGTATTTACTCCTTTTTTCTTAAAAGAAAGATTCTCGCTCTTTTTTTTGTAAATGGAATAAAATTCCACCGCTTCTTTTGTTAACAGAAACAGTTTTTTTGTTATTTTGATGTGGTTGAAACTGAACTAAATTTATTTATAAAATTAGCATAAATTGAAAAAATTAACAGGGTGCCTTGATCAACAGCAGTTAGCATAGAATTATTGAATTTTCCCATTTTTGTTGTTTATATTGTCCTCAATCAACTAAATTATTGTCATAGAACTTTGACTTCTTTTTTGTTTTACATCTGTTTTTTATATTATTATTATACTTTTTTGTTTTTTTATAGCTCAGATCAAACAAATATGTTCGTTTTGCTTTAAAGTACTCAGTAATAAATCTAGCCAAAAGGTTGACGTAAGAAAAAGTCACAAAAACGATTTTCACTTATTTAATGGATGCTTCACAGAGTATAAAAAATCGTATAACTTCAAACGACACAAAAATTCCATCATAACAAACTTGAGGGGCCATAGAAATCTGTGAGTGCACTCAATTTTTTTCTAAAGTTGTCAATCACTTCTAGCTAACATAGTGTAGATGTTTTACTTCAATGTTGCTTTTGTTTATTGTGATGAACCAATAAATGAGAGATTTGATATCCTATTGGAGATAATTTGGTGGGCAGTTGGTTGTTGGAGTTTTATTTTCTTTGTACAAGTAACATAATTTTGAATTAGCCATTCCTTATCATTCAACCGACGTAACTTGGTAATTGTCATTTCCCCAATAGATACTATGACGTATGACATTATTCTACTTTCAAGTTATTTTCACTCTTTACTCAATATGGTTATTTTCCACAATAAATGACTACCTCACAAGCAGCCATTTATATTGATGTACAAAACAATGCTTTATCCTAGGTTTCTGAAAAAAATGCAACAAAGTCAAATCTAGCAATGCTCATATGTCTGTAAGTCTGTGTTGAGAATCCATGTGTCGAGAGTCAAAGTGAGGAAGGGTGAAAACTATCGAGAGACAGTTGGTCAATAACCCAACAGTGGTCTAAATTGGAGATCACACCGCTATGTCATTTGTGGAATGAATCTGAAACAAGCTGCCCATGAGCATATGGAGACTTTCACTTATTATACTAAGAAACCAAAAATGCAGAGGAGCCATGCGCCAGGAATATGAGAGAACATGAAAAAACTATCAGAAATCCTCCATATGTCCACAAGTTTCATAATTGAGATTAAGTTCTTTTAAAGCACACTGCAAAAGTTTGTGTTGCCAGATAACATAAAAAAGAGTACAATGGTAGTAGTTTATTTGAGTTCTTTGTAAGAGATTCAAAGTTGACTCACTGAAAGTCAAAAGTTCTGAAAGCGCTGTAGAAAGACGATTGGAAGAGTTTGCCCGAGCAGCAAACAGATAGGACGATCCTGGATTTCCAGCAGCTAGAACACTAGCCACAACAACATTTACTGGAACTGGATACGCTAAAAAAAGACGACATTCACATGCAAGATGTCTTTGATGAGTAAGTTTCCAAACTTTTTTCTCTAAAAACGTATATAGAAAGCTGTACACTGCATTTGCTGAACCAAATTAAAGAAAGTGCTGTATGATTAAAACGAATTATCATAAAAGGTGACAAAAATATCAATCAGCTTAGATAATTAATTGCAAATTTATTTTACCAAGAAGCAAATAAATGTGGGTAAAGCTCAATTAGGTTTTAACAAATATAATAGTATGAGTTAAAGGTTTAGGCAGAATGTTACTTTGACAAATTTTTGTCTCAGAATAGTTGCAAACACAACTAACTGTCCTTTTCTTAGTGTGTGTTAGTAATTTTCAGTTCAATGTGATCCTATTAAAAGCTGCTGGAAGTTCTTGCTATTTTTACAATCTGCCTTTTGGGAATAGCAACCAACAGAAAACCTTTTACTGTGAACTGAACCAAACATGGTTGTTGCTCCAATAGTCAATTCGAGCAGTGAGACTGAAATCAACAAAAGGTGCTCCTTGTGTTAACTAAACTTAATAGTGGAAATTTCATAAAACTTCAATTTTCAAAGTAACATCTAAAGGTCTTCATTATTAAAATTTAGTGCTGCAATTTTCTTCTCGGTGAATCAGCAAGTATTTCAGGTTTAATCGTCAATTTTGTGAGTAACTAATACCGGTGCTAAAATCTTGGCATTGCTTTCTTTAAGATGCAAAACCCCATGAATGTTTAATATATTGCTCACTCTTTTTCAAATCTGAAAGTCGAAAATGTGATGTTTGTTTTTATTTCAATCACAAAAAGTAGTGTGTATGTAGCGTCGCATAAAAAAAGCGACCAAAGCTGCCGACTCAAAAAAAATAGTTCCAAAGAGCTTTGACTTTGTTATGATTTTTTGTGCAAATACAATTAACTATATAAAACTTTTGTTTGGCCGTTCGTTTTATACATGTATTATTGGTGCTAGGTCAACTTTCATGGTCCATCAGGCATGCATTTTTGTGCCACAGGTAAAAAACTGCAAGCCTGATTGACACTGAAAATTTTGCTTTGGCAAACAACAGTACTCCGATAAAATTTGTTGGTAGGGAGGACGTGGCCACAGCAGATTATGATTTTGGGAGAAAACTACCACAGAGGTAGAGACTCTTGAACAGGAGGGTTACTTGAAGAGGCCTGAAGTAACATTGGAGTGGGCTACTAGGAGAGGAGTCTATGCTAGGAGGAGCCTACCACAGACTAGCCAATCCTGAGATTGGCCTATCATAGGAGGAGCCTACCATGGAAAGAGCCTATCCTGGATGGTGCCTACCATGGAAAGAACCTATCCTGGATGGTGCCTACCATGGAAAGAGCCTATCCTGGATGGTGCCTACCATGGAAAGAACCTATCCTGGATGGTGCCTACCATGGAAAGAGCCTATCCTGGATGGTGCCTACCATAGAAAGAACCTATCCTGGAAGGTGCCTACCATGGAAAGAGCCTATCATGGATGGTGCCTACCATGGAAGGAGCCTATCCTGGATGGTCCCTACCATGGAAGGAGTCTATCCTGGATGGTGCCTACCATGGAAAGAGCCTATCATGGATGGTGCCTACCATGGAAGGAGTCTGTCTTTGGAGGTTCCTATTTTGACATGAGGCCACCACCGAGGAGCCTACCACAGGAGGAGCTTACCATAGGGAAGGAAGTAATGGGTATCTAGTATGGAAAGAGGGGCCATTGAGAGAAGGACAATAATGTGTCTGATTATATCCATTCATTATTTTTCACAAACAATAGCTGCTAGTATCTGTGTTTATGCAAAACGTTACGTTTTCAAACAAAAAACTTTACAAAAAAGGTTGATTGATGAAAAAAATTATATTATGCTAATAATTCAACTTTATTTAAAATTTATAAACACAATCTAGCATTAGAAAATTCCTGGTAAATTAAGTAATTCCAAGTTAAAGTAACAGAGGCCCCAAAAAGATTATTCCTTACTTTGCTACCTATACAACAATTTTTGTACAGCTAATAGATAATATATTTGTTATTTGCCTTCAAGGTTTTCAAAAATGTAAAATGGTTAAGATAGTAGACCGACATATATCACTCCTGCTCTGCTTCATCTAAGAGTAATTGTAATTTTTTAGCTTAATGTTATGAAATAGCAATGGTGCTGCTAGAATTTACACAATTTGTTGAAAACAATACATCAAATTATCACTATGTTGCATCATAGCTTTAGTAACTACAAAGTTAAATGAGTGAAAAATGTTATTAGTTTGGCACTAACCTCTAGAGTAAAACCTATTGGCTGCCATTATCTCTCCATATACATTAACCTCAAGAAGCACAAAGCTTTGAACGGAAACATTGTTCAATTTTATCTCCACTTCTATCACTTTGCTTCCATTTTCCTGATGCTGTGGACTTTTCACTTTCAAAGAAGTTGGTGCTAGAGGCTCTAAAACATTACTAATCAAGTCTTTTTGGAACTTTTACTTTATGAAACTATCGAGTGCAGTATATTAATGATTAGGAGAACATTGTAAAATCAATCAATGTGTGAGACCAACACTGTAGATCGGTAGATGTACCTTTTATATCACTGTATAAATATCGCTTCACTGGAGATTTCTCACCAGGTCTTATTGTGTATGTTGAGAACTCATATATGTCTCCATATTTTAGCATTGCAATGCAATTGTATTGATAAGTCATCTGGGCATTTTCAAACTCTGTAGTAAGACACAACGAGGTATGGCTTCATTGGTTGGTGATAAAAGTCATTAATAACACGGATTATTTCAGTGTCAGCATATTACAGATCGGATAAATAAAATTGAAAGCTGAAATTGAAAGTTATTTTTTTGTTAAAATTAACGAGAGTTTGACTAAGACTGCCAATAACTGTAAAGGGAACAATCCACGAGAAGACGCAGATCTGTGATCAAACCAGAAGAGAGGACACAAAACTTAGAAAAATGGGGAGCTGGAAAGGCAAACTGAAAAAAAACTAAGTTGAGCAAAAGATAAAAAACTAAACTTGAACATTTGAAAAGAAAGGCGGGGTCTTCTAAAAAGGAGGAAAGTGTGAGAAAGCTGCAAAATTTGTAACTACCTAAACTTCTATACCAAAAGCTTACTTGCCTGCAGAAATTAATCAAAACAAAAATTCAAGGTAGTAGCAGTTGTGGTGGGATTATTCCATTTAAAGATTTGTGTGCAATGCAAGTTTTAATTGTTGCTACAATTTCTGGTGAGTCTACCGATGCTTGGTTATCAACATTTTGTTTTAGAAATAAACAATTTTATTTTTATATTTTTGTAAGTAAGTAAGTCATGGTGTTGAAACTCCTTATAACTAAGAGCAGTTGATCACTCCAATACTACGGATCTAATGAAACCAAACTAATTATACTTGTTGTTACGATAGGAATAGGAGCTACCGTGGGACAGCAAAACACTGACAAGAATTCTAATAACAAGTGACAAGTCTCGTGATATCAAGCTAGTTCAAAGAACAATTTTAGAGTTAACTGGTGAGCCTGAAACTAAGTTCACTTGCATCAGTCCAGTTTCAAAAACATCCCCCAAAAACTACCATGATAAAAATCAACAGCGATTGTAAGAAAAACATGATCATAGTTTAAAATCTTGCGCCTTTTGTTATCAATTGTTAAATTTACGCAATCATATTAATGGAAAGCTCTCAAACGTTACTTGATGGAGACTGACTCACTGAGATTTGATGAGTCACAAATCATCAGATGGGAGCAATTGGATTTGTCACTGACAGCTACACAGTCTAGAACAATCCTATCCCAGAATGTGTGGTTGTAGTTAACATGCAGCAAAATATCTGCTGGATCAACAGCCTGCTTTCTTGCAACTATTTCAGTCGGGGCTTGCAGTTCTGCAACATAATCATAAATGCTCTTTGCAATACCTACTCAGAGATTATTGGAAATTAATTTTGCTGACAACAAAATCCATCAGTGCAAATAGTATCATCAGCGTGACAATTTTGCTTGGTAAGTAGTGCCTACATGTCTATACTCACCAACTTTCACTAGCATGAATAACTTTATTGATGCTGGAGATACTATGATGGTGGTAAAAACCGACAAAAAATCTTTAGATCTAGAAAGCCATTTATAAGTGGCTGAAAAATATTTGTAGATACAAAATGTCTTACTTGGTGCATTTCTGGTAACTGGTCCATGTTGATAGAGTTCTTTTTGAGATTTAATTCCAAATACCTCAGTATAGCTGGTAAAATTATACATTTCCGAGTAGTACATTTCCATATTACATGAGTACCTGTATATCACGACTTCATTTTCCTCTATCGACACTAAAATATACGCAAGTTACAACTATGTAACAGTTAACATCTGTTGTAACAAGTGATTAATAAATAAGAGAACAGTTTTTACCAATTTTGCCGCAGTTTGCTACAATACTGTGGACTTGCCTGTTTATATAATATCACTACACAAAATTTATTACTCTTCCCAATGGAAAACCTACACAATTCGGGTATGGTACTAACTGTAGCGAATTTGACTGCAAACAACTCTATCTGTGCAGTTGGTGTTGGACTTTGTCTCCCAACAGTTTACTGCCACTTGTTCCCACGTCTCAACCAAATGATCTGTATACACCTTAGATTTCATCTCTGACACAATAAAGTCACACGGAGGTTTCAGAACTTTATCTACAAATCATTGGGGTGTAATGATATGGTTTATAAAAATACTTTAGAGAGCCTGTAAAACTACTGCTTTGCCCTTTCAAGTCCTATTCGTATTGTAATAAATTTTTCATTGGCGTGATAGCTGCGTTATAGCAGTACGCAAGTGTATTTGTTACTGCTAGATTCAATCTAGTTTTGATGCTTTTTTGAGTGTCTACAATTGAGTCACTGGATGCTCTTCCCCCTCCTCCTTCCCCCCACGCCCCCTTCCCATCCCTTCCCCCTCCCTGTCCCCTTCCCATCCGTCTCCCCCCTCCCTCTCTCCCCCTCTCTCCCCCTCCCTCTCCCACTCTCCCCCTCCCTCTCCCACTCTCCCCCTCCCTCTCTCCCCCTCCCTCTCCCACTCTCCCCCTCCCTCTCTCCCCCTCCCTCTCTCCCCCTCCCTCTCCCACTCTCCCCCTCCCTCTCTCCCCCTCCCTCTCACACTCTCCCCCTCCCTCTCCCACTCTCCCCCTCCCTCTATCCCCCTCCCCCTCTCCCTCCCACTCTCCCCCTCCCTCTCTCCCCCTCCCTCTCTCCCCCTCCCTCTCCCACTCTCCCCCCTCCCTCTCTCCCCCTCCCTCTCCCACTCTCCCCCTCCCTCTCCCACTCTCCCCCTCCCTCTATCCCCCTCCCCCTCTCCCTCCCTCTATCCCCCTCCCCCTCTCCCCCTCTCCCCCTCTCCCCCTCTCCCCCTCTCCCCCTCTCCCCCTCTCCCCCTCTCCCCCTCTCCCCCTCTCCCCCTCTCCCCCTCTCCCCCTCTCCCCCTCTCCCCCTCTCCCCCTCTCCCCCTCTCCCCCTCTCCCCCTCTCCCCCTCTCCCCCTCTCCCCCTCTCCCCCCCTGAAAATGCTGTTGATTCAAGCACTCTTGTAACGTAAGTAAACTTTCTAAGAGATTGTAGCGGAGATGAGATTGTACATATTTGGCAGCGCTCAGTGTGTTGTTCTATTGGTTACGCCATTAAAGATTTTAGATGAAGGCATCAACATGGCAAACAGACTGAGCTTATAAATTTATTTGAACTATTTGGTTATTTTTCAACTTGTTAAAAGTACACATATATCAGAAGATGTTCTCACACCATTCTTCTGATGGGTAAAAAACTCATAAACCGAAAAGAAAGAACCTTTGCAATGCGGCAAACACACACAAGTATTTTGTCTCAATACATCCAGTCTTTTTTGATTAGTAGAATTAAAATTTTTTCAAGTTGTCGCATCCCTTGGTTTCAACTGTAATGTGAGATTGATGAATAGTAAAATAAGTGGAAGGATTAATGGGAGTTTATGTTTTGTGTCTATCAAACCCAATAGTAACTACGTTCGGGATTCAGTCATTTTTCTGCATTTTGTTACTGTCTTTCAATTATTATTGTTATTGTTATTACATAGAGCATTTATTCCTAGTGTAGGCATCTGTATAATGACATATACACAGTTTACTTTATTCATTGCACAGGGATACATCAATATGACATAGAATTTTATTTGACTAATTATAGTTTATGCTCTGCGTTTTCGACCCACTCAAAATCTGGCAATTTTTTTATCATTTCTTTTGTATCTAGTGTTATCGCTACTGAAGTTGCTCTATCTGTTATAATTATCACAATTAAGTTGATTACATTCAAAAACCTACTTTGTTGACATAAGACTATATTTTGTTTGAAAGATTATTGATTCAATTATCTAAACTATACCAAAGACATGAAAACCTGTACAATACATCATCAACAAGAATACTAAACCTACAATTGCAATAGAAAACCTTGTACAATTCATAAAGATCCAATTGAATCACCTACTTACCTAAAGAAATACCTCTCAGTTGAATGAATTGTGGATTAAGAAAAACCTCTGATGGGACTATATATCGAAAAATATTATCATCCTACAAAAGAAACAGAGCAGGTCAGGTAGCCTAATATATGTAACAAGTTATAACATAATTCATGCGGCTGAACTAAAACTAAAAACTCTCAGCCCGAACTCTGTTTTGAACCCGCAAAAAATTATTTTCTACTTAATCTTTGATGTTCAGATTTTATCACACCTTTAAAAACTGAATCAGATGTCATTTGGCAAAATCAGACAAGGAAAAAAAATGCATTTTTTTTTACTTTTCAATATATCTATTCCAAGTGGAATAAAATTAATGTTTCATTTATTTATTCAGGAAAACCTCAAGCCACTAATATGCATTACGAACAAAAAAATAGTGCACACAATTATTTTCGAAGATAATTTTAATTGACAAATCACAATCAATATATGTTCTACCAAAAAATAATTCAGTAGTGCAATGAGTATCAGCTGTATTTTAGTAGCAAAATTATAAAAATACGTTAAAGATATCACCTTAAATGTAAAAACCTTTAAAGAACGCCCAATCTTCATTGAAATAATCGATGACCGGCTCAACATATCGCAGCTTCTTTCTTCGCTGACAGTTTTATTCCCATCTTGACTAATGTTTATTGTTCTAGATGAACAACTTTCAGAGTTAGTCACGTAGAGACGCTCAAAGTAATTAAATTGTTTGTGAGCATTTCCCCAACTACAACACCAGTAAAACAATCATATTCTAAAAACAGTACTGCCATAAGTTTGTCAAAACCATTCAGACTCAACATTGATATTATGGATGTAGGTAGTAATATAAGAGCAGTTCAATCCATATTTGTGACTTTTTACTGATGTTCATGTCACAGCTCTGCCTTACAATTTACACTCCTGTTAGCACACCATCTGTTGTCACTTTTTTGTTCCTAGTTTTTTGCAGTATAATATGAGCAGACCTCGGGCAAAGTGATGTAATATTTTGTAGGTAAATTTCTTAGCTCTGTCAAAAGTTGATTCTACTCACTTATTTGAAAGTTCATGGAACAGATCTTATCCTCAATCATGACAACTGTTGACACCTGGCTGGCCCTTGATATTTGCTATTCAAATGGTTGTTTGATATGTTAATTTTTGTCAATACTGTTGCACAAACCGGTGAGATAATTTTGTTAATCATAAGGTGTTTAGTGAGTTTTTTGATCATGCTGGAGGTTTTCCTACTCGTTTGGATTGCTGTTGACACAGTCCCAATAGTATTTTGCGAGACTATATCTGATTTGTATCATTGCATCATCCAGTTGTCTGTTTTGTTGGTTAGTAAAGTATTTTTACATCCGTGTGTGAGATTACATCTGAAGTGCATTGCTCAGTTATCAGTTTTGTTTGCTAATGAAGCAATGTTACATTCACTTAGTGTTATTTCTTTCTAATAAATGAGACTTCATAGGGAGCAAGAAGTATTGGTAATAGATATTTATAAAGTATGTGCATATAAAATAAACATTTACAACTTTGCATTTTCTGTGCCCAATGTCACATTTTACCATTATTATTATTAAATGAACAGCCGTAGTAGGTACACATTGTCATTGTAAAAAATAACTTTATGGTAGTAGCTTAAGAAAAAATAAGGCATTTATATTTTCCAGAACTTTTCACTATTTATGTGAGTGTTTTGGTCTTGTTTGAAAGTACCCCACCTTAAAAATCTTTAAAGCGTATCGAACTTTTACAATTTGAAATCATCCTCTTTGCCCTCATTAAATTTTGTCTATGAACCTCATGTTTCACACTAGATGTCCTACTGAAAATTGTAAAGCAAGTCACACAACTTTGCTTTGTTTAACCTAACAAAACAAATAAACATAACAATAAAAGGAATAAATAATATAATGAAGGAACAAACTGTTTTGATAGTAAATCAAGTATTTCTAATAGAGAATGGACTAAGAATAATAATAAGGAGAAAGTATATTAAATTATAGGATTAGGAAATTTATATATGGATAGCTTACAAGTTATAAGTTAGCGAGTGATGATATTTGAGAAACGAACTGTTTGTTTGTGATCTATTAGCCAGCAAACTACAAAAGAACACTTTGAAACTTGTTTGTTTACAAATTTAATTTTTTTTGATACAAAGTAACATTTCACAAACTAATGAGTTTCAAGTTCACAATGATAAGTTTATAGGTGAACAATTTTTGATTTATTATAAGTTTGAGACTTAAATTGTATTCCATTTGTGCTATAAGCATGCTAAGCATATTTTCCTGTATTTATTCCCATTTGGTCAACACAAGGCAGCAGCAATCAAGTTCAATCATTGATGTTTAAGTATCATCTATTTCTTTTCAGTTCAGCATTGGTGATTTGTCGAATAAAGTATTACCTGAAAGATGAAAATGAAAGCAATCTGTACAAGGTTTCAAAATTAACTACTTTGAAAGTTTAAAAGTAACAAGAAATCATTCTATCATTAACAATTTTTGAAAACGAGTTGATAGTACTTTTATGTTAGGAACTATGAAATAACATTTTACAAACTTGAAAATATAAAATTTTTGCAAAATAAAAATCTACAGTGACTAATTAATCAGCTAATTTAAAACTTCAAGGTTTATTTATGTAGTGGACAAGTTGAAGGTTGCAGTATCTTGAAAGTTTTCAGATTTTCATATAATTAGTTAACAAGCTATAAGCTTGCAACTTACTTATTTTGAGTGACAAGTTATTACCGTTTTCTAGTAATTAAATTGCAAGCTAAGGACCAAAATTTTGTAAACTTGATCATTTTCAGGAACTCGAATTGAAAATTTATGTTTCAGTACTTATAAGTTACAGGTTTTAATGCTTTGAAAACTTTCAAGTTTGTAAATTTTTAAAATGTTTAGAAAATTTGTAAACTTCACAAATTATAAGCTGACGATTGCCTAGTCTTGAAAAAAAAAATGATCAGTAGTAGTAATATATGAGCAGATCTCCCTACCAAGTGTTTTTTTGTGGGGTTAAAATCTGGGGTGATGCAATGGATTATGGCGTTGAATGAATTCGCCGAGTTTATATTGTATTTTATTTGAGGGGCATTTGAGTGGCATTTGAGTGGCATTTAAGTGGCATTTGAGTTTTGATTATTTTTTTACTTAATTTGAACTTATATGGCGTGTAGATTTTGAATATATGGCATTTAAGTTATGATAATTTTTTTACATAATTGTATACATAATTATAACTCATAGGGTGTCTAGATTTTGAATGTAAGGCATTTAAGTTTTGAAAGTTTTTTGTAATTCCGACTCATATGATATCTTGAGAGCGAGAGGAGAGATGAAAAGAGGAGAGAGAGGAGATATATCTACATTGAATAAATACAGTGATTAAAAATGAAACAATATGTGAACATATACATTTATTGTGTAATAAGTAGGGAAAATCTCATATATTATAGCTAGAGTCAGTAAATATTAAATAATACAAAACACTACAACTTGTAATGACAATCAATGCATAAGCTTTTACTAAAAAAAATATCTTGAAAACCTTCAAACATGATCTCAAATGGAAAAAAATTGATGAAGTTAGATATTCATCTATTTGTATACATCTACATAAAAAGAGGTATTTGGTGAAATATTCTTTCATTTCATTCAATTTTCATTAATTTTTTTGCAAAAAGAAATCATCCTCTAAATGGTTAAATTTCATCCAATTGTACAAATTTACAAAAAACCAGACTATTTGGTAAAATATTCTTTCATTTCATTAAATTTTCTCTCTAAATGGTTAAATTTCATAGATTTGTACAAATTTACAAAAAAAACAGGGTATTTGGTAAAATATTCTTTCATTTCATTAAATTTTCATTATTCTTTTGCAAAAAAGAAATCATCCTCTAAATGGTTGAATTTTATCTGTTTGTATATCTTTACAAAAAAAACAGAGTATTTGGTAAAATATTCCTTTATTCTATTCAATTTTCATTAATTTTTTCAAGAATTGCTTAAATATACATTATTCATTATTTTCTTATTGTTAGGTAAGCAACCTATCATACAAAATTAGTTTCTTGAGTGAAGGTTTTATCCCACATTTTCCTTTGGAATTTTTTCAAAATTTCACCATTTTTTCAAAAATTTACCATTTTTTCAAAACAATCATTTATATATACAATTTCCATTATTTTTTTACACAGAACAATCTCTATCTCTGAGAGGTTGGAGATATTGGGGTAGAAAACTTAAGCATGATGATGAGAAGGCTATGGATTTACCCATTCAAGAACAAGCCATTTTCGATGGCAACTTCAATTCTAAAAACGAATTAGAACTGAAGTATTTGGTATTACGTAATTATTTTTTTTGTAAGAAAAAAAACACATCAAAATCGACAAACTACTCCTCTAGATAGTTAAAATTTACAATATTTGAGAATTCATCGCGATAGAAACATTAAGCCTACTTGATAATAAGAAATTTGAGTGTTAAATTTGACTAATTGATTCAATGATATTGTATGGATTTTTTGAAAATAAACATTTCAATGAAAACACCATATTTAGTCTTTGACACACTTGAAACAATTTTACAGCAATTTTCACCAACAATATTTTAGAAATGTTTACTATATATTTACAAAAAAAATGCGGTATTTGGTAAAATATTCTTTTATTCCATTCAATTTTCATTAATTTTTTGAGCGAGGGTTTTATCCTACAGCATCCTTTTAGTTTTTTATGTTTTGAAACAGGGTTTTATTACAAAGCTTTTGTTTTTGTTTTCTCAACTTTTTTAAAAAAACTAATCATTAAAATATATATTTTTCGATATTTTTTTAAAAAAATATATATATAGAGATTATCACTTTATATTTACAAAAAATTTGGTATTTGGGAAAACATTCTTTTATTCCATTCAACTTTCAATAATTTTTTGAGTGAGGATTTTATCCTACACCTTCCTTTTAAATTTTTTATGTTTCAAAACAGGGTTTTATTACATGGTTTTTTTTTAACTTTTTAAAAAATAATCCTTAAAATATCGTTTTTGATATTTTTTTAAAAACCGTCAAAAATCACCAAATTACTCCTCTTTTTTTTAAATTTTCAAAAAATAATCATTGAAATATATAGTTTTCAATATTTTTTTAAAAAAAATATATATAGAGATTTTCATTTTATATTTACAAAATTTTGGTACTTGGGAAAATAGTCTTTTATTCTATTCAATTTTCATTAATTTTTTGAGTGGGGATTTTATCCTACACCTTCCTTTTAAATTTTTCATGTTTCAAAACAGGGTTTTATTACATACCTTTTTTTTTTAACTTTTTTGTACTTTTAACTTTTTTAAAAAACAATCCTTAAAATATATAGTTTTTGATATTTTTTTAAAAACCGTCAACAATCACCAAATTACTCCTCTAGATGAATAAAATTTACAGGAAAATAATTGTAATAGAAAATACCATATCTAGTTTTTACATTCATAAAACTGTTTTATAGTAAATTTTGTGTAATACAAACTACTATAGCTTACGTTATCAATGGTTACAAAGCATTTTTCTTGAACTATATCTTCTTTGTTGTTCCGCTGATATATTATTAGTCTCAGAGAGGAATTCCTGTATTCCTTATTCTTTTTGATCCAATAATGAACTAAAATACAAAATTTATTCATTATATAAATAAATTTTACCGAATTTGAATTTTACTCTTAGCTACATTAGATAGTTTACATTATATATAACAGGAAAATAACTCACTGAGTTACATCATTCAGCTCATTATTTTTTTAGGGAGCAAGTCCTTTTATTCTGTTTTCTTTTTACGATATAATGGACTAAAATAAAAAGTGATGTATTAGTATAGCATGATTAAAAATTAATGTAAAATAATTATAAACTTTTGTTATTTTTTCAGCTTCTATGTAAAAAAATACACTGATTACACACGAAAAAGTCCTTTTTTTCATCTGGATCCGGAATATATATAAATATATATAATTTAAAAATGTTTTACAACAAACGCTCATGAATTGTCCATTTATGTGATAAAACGTGTTATTTACGAAAGAAATTAAGCATTTTTGTAAAATAAGTATAACCTTTTGTTATTTTTTCAACTTCTATGTAAAAAAATTACACTGATTACACAAAAAAGCCCTTTTTTAGTCCAAAATGCTTATAAGTTAAAAATGTTTTACAAAAAATGTTCATGAGTTGATCATTTGCGTGAGAAATTAAACATTTTTGTAATATAATTATAACCTTTTGTTATTTTTTCAACTTCTAGGTAAAAAAACACACCGATTACACAAAAAAATCCTTTTTTAATCTGAAATATATATATAATTTAAAAATTTTTTACAAAAATGTTTTACAAAAAATGTTCACAAATTGATCATTTACGTGATAAATTGTTTTACTGTTGTTATTTACGTGAAAAAGAGAAATTTAGTGGTTTTTCATTGTAAGAATACACAAAATTTTCACAAATCAACTTTTTTAAATTATGGTAAAAATTTAATAAAACTTACCTATAGTGATATGAATTCCTTGAGTTATAGATTAGCTTCTCGAGAGTTTGTTCTCCACAGTCTTCTTTTTCAGCATCATCGAAGTGGTTGAGAAAATCCTCAGATTTTGGATTATCAGTCAGTTCCGAGGCTTGGACGAAGGCTTGATGAGCCGCGAGTACACTGATGTTGTAGAAAATTGAATTGTCCGCAATTCGACTCAGTCCCTTGAACAGAATAACTCCAAAGCTTTCCGATGTCACAGCAGAAGCTATTTGATGAGGAATGCGCATATCTCCAATCAGTAATTCTTCATCTACAACACTTCTGTATTGAACTAGGAGAGTCTCTTCATTCCCATTCCATCGCCTGTCAGATTTTGTTATCACTTCAGGGTTTTGGAAACATATGACACGATCTGTTGGAAAATCCTGAAGATGAGCTACCTCGAAATAAGCATTGATTTGTCTCATACTTTTCTCTGGTAATACATCAAACGCATTCTTCCACCTCAGAGTTGATCCTGTTTCTGTAGCGGCACGAAAAATTGCTTTTCCATTCTTTTCAACACCCATGTAGATCAAAACCAATGGTCTTATTTGGGAAGCTTCATTAACAAGTAATCCTGCTGCTAATGGAATAGTGCTCTTCACTCTAACTATCTTTCCATCCTTTTTATAGTTGTAGATGATGGTGCAGTTCGTTTCATCGTGGAACTCGACGGTTAACACCTGCAAAACTGTAGGTATTGGTAAATCTCCAACTTTGACTATGTTTCAATGTTTCTTCTGGAAGCTGGAGATAGAGTACTTAACAGAGAGGCGCTTTTGATGATGAGAGTTGCCAGAGTATTTAGACTGGTGCTTTGAAAGGGAATCGTAGTGCGTTGAAGAAGTACATTGTCATCAATCACCTTCCTGTCTTGTGAAGGTTTTGGTTCTTTATTCTTCAGTTGTTTTGTATTGACTTGTGTCGACATTCTAAAAGATAAAGTAAAAATCCTTGTTATTATTTTTTGATTTCTTTTTCAAAACCAATTTGAAGATATATATATATATAGATATATATATAAATATGTATATTTGCTCAATATCATACTGCTGTTAGTATTCAAATCGATAAAAAATTAAATTTATACTCAATAGTACATCAAGTTGACTTACCTCAAAACAGAAAGTCCTTCTAGCAGTTGTAGTAGATGATGTTGTAGTAGATCTTGCTCCTTCAGTTGCTAATGTGGAAGTGACTGCTTTTTGTGTAAAAACAGTGCTTCTTATATAGCTGAAATCATCCCATTTATCATAAGGTTAAATTAATGAAACATTGTTTTTACGGAAGAACACCAATGCTTTGGCGGGAATAAAAGAATTATTTTCACGCGAATACAAACCAATGCTTTCGCGGGAATAATTAATATATTTTCACGCAAATGGAAACAGTTGCTTTCGCGGGAAGAAAAAATTTATTTTCACGCGAATAGAAACCGTTGCTTTTGCGGGAATAATTACTTTATTTTCACGCGAATGGAAACAGTTGCTTTCGCGGGAATAAAGAATTTATTTTCACGCGAATAGAAACCGTTGCTTTCGCGGGAATAATTACTTTATTTTCACTCGAATGGAAACCGTTGTTTTCGCATGAATAAATAATTTATTTTCACGCGGATACAAACCAATGCTTTTGCTGGAATAAATAATTTATTTTCAGGCGAATGGAAACCGTTGCTTTCGCGGGAATAAAAAGTTTATTTTCACACGAATACAAACCAATGCTTTCGCGGGAATAAATAATTTATTTTCACGCAAAGGGAAACCATTGCTTTCGCGGGAATAAATAATTTTATTTTCACGCGAATACAAAGCAATGCTTCCGCGGGAATAAAAAATTTATTTTCACGTGAATGGAAACCGTTGCTTTAACGGGAATAACTAACTTATTTTCACGCGAATGGAAATCGTTGCTTTCGCGGGAAGAACTAATTTATTTTCGCTCGAATGGAAACCGTTGTTTTCGCGGGAATAAAAATTTTATTTTCACGCGAATACAAACCAATGCTTTCGCGAGAATAAAAATTTTATTTTCACGCGAATAGAAACCAATGGTTTCGCTGGAATAAAACATTTATTTTCACACGTTTAGCTATATAAGAGACAAGGGTTTTAGACAGAGAGCATCCAGTTCAACAACGGTGAGCAAAGGAGCAACATCTACTACATCTTCCATTGCAACTACTAAGAGTTCTCTCTTCATAAAGGTAAGACTAAAAATACAATTATTTCCGCTAGCTAACACAACTATCTGAAGGCTTTATGATATATCTATCTTTAAATTGGTTACAAAGAATTGAACTAATTTTTTTGTTTTTTCAGAATGAATACTCAAGTTGTAGGAAGCCAACCATTGTATCTAAAGTCGGAATCTCAGCCTGATGAAAAAGTAAGAAATAATAAAAAATACTATTTAACACCTGTTGCAAAAACCTTTAATTATTTTAGTTATCTAATTATCGCTTGTATCTTAGAACAATACAACAACAAACCCAATCTACTTAAAGGACTTCCTTCCAGAAATGTATCATTATGTGATAAATAATGATGTTGTTGAAGAAAAAGCTGTGGAACGTTTGACATTCCAAGTTATAATATTCTGTATAACTCAACACATGATGAATATGGGGATGTTTTGTAAGAAACATGATGTATCTACAGAACCTTTTGATGACATTATACAAAACGGTTTCGAAACCGTTTTGTCAATGGTGGAAGTCGTTAATATTAAAGATTTCTTAAAAGAAATTGAAAGAAGTGTTTGGAATCAAATAATTTTCAAAAAATTATATAATATGAAGTGGATCAAAAAAAATACTTTTTTATAAATTCAAAAAACCATATTTATAATTATGTCCAAATAGATAAAGGTCTATCCTCTTCTGTAGGTATTTTAGAACTAATGTTAGAAGCGTTTTCATACATATTTGTGAAAAATTTTTAGTAGTTTTTTTTATTATTTTATTATTTTTATTATTCACAATATTTTGTTCAACCTATTATATTTTATTTCTTACCAATTGAGATGTTAAAAGCAGTATGATATTAAGTAAATACATATATATATTTGAACACATCCTTTGTTGTCTGTCTCCACATCCCAATAGTTTAATAAGCACATTCTCAATCTATCATAACTCTATGGTCTTAACTGCTTTTCTCATAAATACACACATATATATATATATATATATATATATATATATATATATATATATATATATATATATATATATATATATATATATATATATATATATATATAATATATATATATATATATATATATATATATATATATATATATATATATATATATATATATATATATATATATATATATATATATATATATATATATATATATATATTTATATATATATATATATATAAATATTATATATATATATATATATATATATATATATATATATATATATATATATATATATATATATATATATATATATATATATATATATATATATATATATATATATATATATATATATTTATATATAAGATACTCTAGCTTTTGTCATAAATTCATATATATATAAGATACTCTAACTAATAAATACAGTCTTAGCCACTCATGCAAATATTATCCTTCAAATTTAGAGTGTCATGGATGATCTTTCTGAAGAGCTCCTTTGCACAGATCCATATCCAAAAGAAGATAAAATTAAAAACGGCAGAACAACTCCTAAGAGAAAGAAAACTGCTCCAAAAAAGCGAGTAGTGAGGAAACGAAAAAAAAATAGTGAGAAAACAAACTACTTCCATTGAGAAGAAAACAATGGAGAGTGGAGCTATAGCTCATTTAACAGTTGAATATCCCAACAAAAAGAGAGCTAGGGAATTAAAAAAGTCTAAAGGTTCTCAAGTGATTGACTCACCAAAAGTTCCAGTTTGCAAAACATTGGAAGATCTTCCTATCCCAAGCATTATGCGAGTGACTGGTGTGCTACATCCATCGAGTAAGGAGAAGTGTAGATATTCTCAAGTTCGCTACCATGATCCTTCAGATATAAATGAATTCGACCCCAAAATACTTTTCTGTCCAGTTGAAATAGCTAAAAACTTCAACTGTGATAATTAACCCCCTCCGTTTAACGTTGTATATTTGGGTAGAAAGAGAAAACCAAAAAACAAAAGTGTTCCTTGGTATGATGTCAGACGTGTTACCAGACATCCTCTAAGCAATTAGAAAGCTGAAGAGGAATCACTATATTTGAGTACATTGACCACCAAACAAAATAGTTCTAACAATGCTTCTAGGATAATCCAGAAGTTACTGAAAGAGCTTCTGGTTCTGGGGTGCACTAATGAGACCTTTCTACAATTCGTTGACCTGTTCATATGCGGGAAGCAACCTGGGCCGACATGTAAATGTATGAAATTGTTGTTGAACTCTTTGAGTCTACTTTCTATGTATTTGGATGTTTTTGTCCGCTCTGCTTTTGACAACGTAATCGTCTCCCATCCTGGCTTTTCCAATTTGTTGCATCGAGATTTTCTATAAAAACAGCCCGCATCCTGTAAAACATGTAAATGTATGCAACCCACTGGTTTAATCCCATGGGTTTCTTTAAAATCATGCCATGTGAGTAGTAATATATAAGCAGATCTCCCTACCAAGTGTTTTTTGTGGATTTGACTCCGGGGTTAATGCAATGGGTTACGGCGTTGAATAGAGTCGCCGAGTTAATATTGTATGGCATTTAAATGGCACTTAAGTGGCATTTAAGTGGCATTTAAGTTTGGATAATTTTTTTACCTAATTTGAACTTATATGGCATCTAGATTTTCAATGTATGGCATTTAAATTTTGATAATTTTTTTTACATAATTCTAACTCATATGACATCTAGATTTTGAATGTATGGCATTTAAGTTTTGATAATTTTTTTACATAATTCTAACTCATATCTTGAGAGAGAGAGGAGAGAGAGAGAGAGAGAGAGAGAGAGAGAGAGAGAGAGAGAGAGAGAGAGAGAGAGAGAGAGAGAGAGAGAGAGGAGAGAGAGAGAGAGAGAGAGAGAGAGAGGGAGGGGAGGGAGGGAGGGAGGGAGGGAGGGAGGGAGGGAGGGAGGGAGGGAGGGAGGGAGGGAGGGAGGGAGGGAGGGAGGGAGGGAGGGAGGGAGGGAGGGAGGGAGAGAGAGAGAGAGAGAGGAGAGAGATTATGGCATCTTGAGAGAGAAAGCTCTTTGCATCATTCTGATGGTGATGGAGTTGTAATTGGTATTGAATTGTTATAGTTTTATTATTACATAATAAGTATTACATTATTTGCTTACTGGTAAATGTAATAAAATATATTCCATAATAAAGTGTAATAGCTCGAATATATAGTGTTAAAGTCTATAAAAACTTTTAATTTGTAAAGTATTTAATGACTTTACAAGAATTATCATCACATTCAGGTTCAATGATGATGATGAGAAGATTTTCTTCAAGTTTAAGTTTACTATCTTCTGATACAGACAGAGAAAGTTCTGAAAAAATCCTCCAAATCATTATAACTAAAAACTCTATAAGCCGGTGGTGTCGGAGTTGTAATTGCTACTGAATTGTCTTTTCCTTTGATGTGTCTATCCCACACGCAATCAGTCGTAGTTTTGGTTTCTTCATAATAGTATATAGTAGAGTTTGTAGGACTTGGATGTTCCAAAATTAAATCGACATAAGCCACAGGTTGTAGAACAGATGGAATTGATGATGAAGCTGGAACTACTGCCTTGTTTGTGTTTTTTGTCGTCGTTGAAGTTGTGGTGGTTGTCATTGTTGTCTGCGGAGTTGCGGTGGTTGTCGTTTGGGTTGTTGTCAGTAGTAATATATGAGCAGATCTCCCTACCAAGTGTTTTTTTGTGGATTTGATCTTGGAGTTGAGACAATGGGTTACGGCGTTGGATGAATTCGCCGAGTTTATATTGTATTTTACTTGAGGGGTATTTGAGTGGCATTTGAATGGCATTTAAGTGGCATTTGAGTTTTGATTATTTTTTTACTTGATTTGAACTCATATGGCATCTAGATTTTGAATGTATGGCATTTAAGTTTTGATAATTTTTTTACATAACTCGAACTCATATGGCATCTTGAGAGAAAGGAGAGAGGAAAAGAGGAGAGAGAGGAGAGAGGAGATACATCTACATTGAATAAATACATTGATTAAAAATGAAACAATATGTGAATATATACATTTATTGTATAATAAGTAGGGATACATAAAGAGAACATATTAAATATTGTAAGCTTGAAATAGTTCCAATATCATTTCAAATGGAAAAATGGATGATGAGAGATTTTCATCCGTTTGTATGTATCTACATATATCTGATTGAAAATGATATAATAATTCAGTAGTCCATTGTATTGAAATCAATTTTTGAGTGAGCTCTTTATTCCACACTTTTCTTTGAATTTTCTTTAAGTAATCATTAATACTGACAGTTTTTGACATTTTTACAACTGTTTGAAAATTGTTTTTAGTCATAAGCTTAAATATTTCTACTGAATTGTCAACGTATTTATGTGTAGTGTATGGTCGGTATTGTATCGGTGAAAGTTCTCCATGTAAAGAAGCTACAGTTAGCAAATGCTGTGTCATACATAATAATATAGCTTGTAATGTCAAGCGATATCCAATCTTTTCCTGTACTTCAACATTTTCTTTAATATAGCTATGATATATCTTTGGAAGGTAGTCTTTGATTGTGTATCTTTTTGAACTCATAATGAACTAAAATAAAATGTTAAGTATTAGTATATGATGATTAAACAGTGTTGTAAAATAATTACATTTTAACTTTTATTAAGTAATTTTTCTATTAATTCTTACCTTATCACCAAGAAATCAGCTGTAGTAGTTGATGAAATCAGTTGTAGCAGTTGATGAATCAGTTGTAGTAGTTGATGAAATCAGCTGTAGTAGTCGATGTTTTATTGCTGGAGAGAATGATTTCTATGCAGAGAGAGCTGTTCTTATATAGTATAAGCAACTCCTACTCATTTAGCTTATAGCCATTAAAAACACTCACGCGAAAACTCTATCAGAATAGTGTTATTCGCGTGAAATATCCCTGTTTTATTCGCGTGAAAATAAAAAATTTCATTCCCGCGAAAGCAACGGTTTCCATTCGCGTGAAAATAAAGTATATATTCCCATGAAAGCATTGGTTTGTATTCGCGTGAAAATAAAATTTTTATTCCCGCGAAAGCAATGGTTTCCATTCGCGTGAAAATAAAATTATTTATTCCCGCGAAAACATTGGTTTGTATTCGCGTGAAAATAAAATGTTTATTCCCGCGAAAGCATTGGTTTGTATTCGCGTGAAAATAAATTATTTATTCCCGCGAAAACATTGGTTTGTATTCGCGTGAAAATGAAATGTTTATTCCCGCGAAAGCATTGGTTTGTATTCGCGTGAAAATAAAGTATTCATTCCCGCGAAAGCAACAGTTTCTATTCGCGTGAAACAAAATTATTTATTCCCGCGAAAGCATTGGTTTGTATTCGCGTGAAAAAATGTTGATTCATAGGATTTAATCAGTGCAACTTTACCTATTTAAGAGCCACTGTTTTCACACAGAAAGCATCCAGTTCTACAACGGCTAGCGGAGAAGCAACATCTACTAAATCTTTCATTGCAACAACTAGGAGCTCATCTTCTTTATAAAGGTAAGAGTAAAAATATTTATTTTTTGTTAGCTAACGCTACTAGCTGAAGGTTTATGACCTTTATGATCTTTTAAAATTAATTACGAAAAATTAAACAAAATGTTTTGTTTTTTTAGAATGAATACTCAAGACGAAGGAAGTCAACCGATGAATGAAGAAGCAGGATCCCAGCAAACCCTTTCCCCATCACCTTCTCCTATCTTTGATATGGCAGAAAGTCAATTGGTGGTTGATGAACCAGAATCCCAACAAGATTTTACTTCATTCACATCTCCTACTAACAAGCTGTCTTCAAAAAGAACATCGATGAGGAAACGATCTTTTATTGATTTGACAAAAGATGATAATGAAACTGGCTCGAAGTGCAAAAAACTAGTTTTGACGGATGTTGGAGATGAAACGCTTTTTCGTCACACCAGAATACCCTTTCAAGATGCTGGAAGTAATGAACTAACCACTCTCACCTACAAGAGCGCTGGGTTAATAAACTCTCTCTCTCCAGATAGTCTAGAAAAACTTGAAGAATCCATGGAAATCCGAGAACTACCAGTACCAACAGTTATGGAGGTGTTGTCTGTTGAATTTCGTGATGAATCAAAGTGCACCATGATTTACAACTACCGAAAGGATAAGAAGATAACTCGGGTGAAGAGTGATGTTTCAACCGAAATAGGACTGCTTGTTAATAAAGCTAAGCAAACACGTCCAATTGTTTTAATTTATATGGGAGAAGGAAAGACAGGAGATGCGATTTTTCGTACTGCTGAATCTCATGGATGTAATCGAAAGATCAACGATCCATTCAACTCATTGTATGGCAAGAGTTTGAGACAAATACAGGCTTATTTCAGTGTTGCTCACCTACACGATTTTCCGACAGGAAGTGTTATAGCTTATGAGAATCCTGGAATGCTAAGAAAATGTGATACTCGTTGGAACAAGACTGCTGATGTTATAGTGGCTAATTACAGATGTATGGTGAAAGGAGAGCTATTGATTGGAGATCTTAGCATCCCTGCTCAAATAGCTTCATCTGTGGTGGCGGAAAAAGTGGTGTAATCGTATTCAGAGGACTGAAACAAAATACGAACAACATGATTTCCTACAACATCATTCTACTCTCAGCTCTTCAAGCTTTCATTCAAGTCTCAGAACTGTTTGATACTTCGCTGCAGCACACCTGTCTCTCCTACTTTGATGAAAATGAAAAAGAGAATTGTCCAGAACAGCATATCAGAGTCTTAATCGATAACACAAAGGATGTGACTCGTCTTCTATGATGGTAAGTTTCATATCTATTTAAAGAAAGATCTGAAGTATTTTTGTAAAATTAATTCATATAACTATGTATGATAGAGTCATTAGTTACTATGTCTTTTAGATATAACTAAAGAGCGCTCCTGAGGAAGAAAATGAGAAGATCTTATTTACTTCTTGCTTGAAACATTACAAAATAATAGTTTTTATAGGTTCTGTAGTGTTTAGCACAAATAATGAGATAAGTTGTATTTTATTCATTATATTTGTTATATCAAATAAAAATCAATTATAATAATTTATTTTAACAATTTACTTAGTAAATTAGTTCCTTGTATATGTACACCATCTATTCCTTCTACTGTATTATCTTCTATGAACTCGAAGTTAGGATAGGTCTGTATGATAAATCTCCGTATTGAGTGATCTCTCATCTCACTATCTCCTATGTCTCGTAAACTTCTAACAATTTCATCCATACTCCATCCTCTACTTCTCAGTAAACAAAAGTATACACAATAGTCGCCACATACAGTTGACAAAAAATTTTGTAGTTGTGTTTCATTACTTCGTATTGTTTCATATCCTCCATGAATACTTAGTATTTCATTTACATCCGGATAAAAGGAAACAGAACGTCCAAACGAGTCAAAAAAATCCACCTCTGAATCATTAGCGTACACAGCCAACCAATGCTCTCCGGGTTGATGAGAATAATGGGTGTTGAATACGAAACATCCTGTTGGAAAATTGCAAATTTGCTTCCAAAACTGTTCTCTAGCTCCAACATGAATCCCTACGCTTTGACATAAAACGTCTGAAGATAAGATCGAATGAATTTGTATGGTATTCATCTGTAACTTTCTGTTTAAAGCACTGCGTCACCTCCGATAGTTAATTGAAGAATGCTATCCATCTCCAACACACCGTCTTTTACAAAGTATGCTACCAGGGATAATCCATCCGTCGTGTTAGCGCTAAAACGAATTTCCGCACTTGTTGTGACATTTTTCATAGAGTGAAAACCTTCTTTAAGAAAATCACCAGTCAAATCAAATCCATAAAGTGTAGTACCATCAAGGTATTGTTCTTTCGTAATACCGAGACTATCGCCTTCAAGCAAAGTTCCGGTAGCGTGTAGAAACTGATGATATTCTCTTCCAAAAATTCCTCTAGCATAATTTGGTTCAAATCTCCTTCCAATTGGACAATCACCAACTCTCAATACAATACTATCAACACTAGCATGCTGCATTCTATATGGATTCAAGGCGAAACGTCCGTTCATTGCGTTGTGATTAACTAAACCTAAATAAATTTGTTTAGGTTTTTGTTTGTTTTCTTCCAAATTGATGTCGATCTGCGCAACACCAGCACGAATTCCATATAGTTTTATTCGTTTTCGATCAACAGAATAAATGTAGTTGTGACCTTCCAATGCCAAACTTAGTTGGGAGTTTTGTATTGTAGGATTCACCTTAACTTTACAAAGATGAAGTTCAAATTTATCAATTCTAATCTTCGCCCCTCCTGCAGGCGACTCATTCGCAGCAAACAAAGATAGTTTGGCAGAGGCACGCTCAAACTCCAGCTGCATAGTAGGACCTGGAATTATTAGTTTTTTCTGCTGAAATAATGCGAGATGAGGTTTTCCAGTTAATTCTATTGTCTTTCCACCTATGATTAGAGCTCTCCTCTTTTTCTTATCAGCGGTTTTGTGATCAGTACCGTCTTTGCTAGTTGAATCATCATACAACCATCCTTCCATCTTACCTTGATATTTCTTTCTTTCTGCACTGTTTTCGAGTAGTTGTGAAAAGTAGGAGCGTAAACCGTAGTTGTTAGCGTATTCAACGGTGGTTCCTTCTATCGACATTTTCAACTCACTGAATAATGCATGCATTGAATCCCCCATCCACACAACTGCATCATCATCATTACCTGTAATATTGGTTCCATCATCTTGAACAACCGTGGCTTCAACTTGCAGAAACGAGTTGTAAAGATCTGTGTAATGTTCAGTGCTCCCTGACAAGGTTAACTCAATACTACCATAAGGATCTAACCTATCAGGTCTGATGACAACATATTCCGATCTTTCTACCGATATGTTTGTTGGTTCCGTAGCAAATACATCCAACATTGGATTTATGTTGTAGGAAGAACCTTCCAACTTATTACCTGTTGTTCCATTTAGGCTAGCCATCTTTTGCGAGTGATGAATGCTTGAAGCGTTACCGCTTAATGAATATAGATATCAAGCTCAGCTGTCTTTATACCGGATTCTACTGCTATTAAAATATACCACGATTACCAACACCTCTCCTCTTCTTTCCACCTCTTGTTTTTCTCCTTTTCATTCTATCTGGACGGACTGCATTGAGCACATCTCCCCCCAGATCATTCAACTCTGCCAATCCCCTCTTCTTTGCTGACGCTGCAAAACTTTGACCATCGATGACATCACGCGCTACATTTCCACCTACAGACAATGCTCTTTTCCCCAAACTAATTGCTCCTCTTTTCAGCATTGGTGCTGCAGATTTAAGTAAACTTGAAAAAATACTACCAAGTCTATTTCCTCTCATATTAGGCATCACTCGTCGTCCACTATACACTCCAATTCCATTTCCAGCTTGCATCTTGTAGTACTCATCAAAAAAATCTTTTGAATCCTCAGGGGTGTATCGTACCAAACTCATTATAATTCTTTCTCTCTATAGTGAACCGTCAACACAACCTTTCCACCATCAAATGGTATTCGTTGACCGTCGTCACTCGTTATAAGTACTTTAATCATATCACTATTTAGTGATGAAGCGTCAACATAGTGAGGATTTTTAAATTCTTGATACACAACACTATTCTTCTTTCCTTGAACTGGAACTACTCTCAATAAAGGTACATTCGTATCTCCTACCATTCTATTATCAACAATGTTGGAATAAACATACAGGGATGTTAAACCGGAATTTATATCAGGGGGTGTGATATTATTGTATCTACCACGAGGGTATGTAGTTTTTGATTCAAATCCAAAAATATATGCTATATCTTTGGAAAAGCTTATGGCAGTATCAGGATCACTGTTAGTTAGTAAAGCGGTGTTGGTGATCTTGTTGTAGGAGATGGCGAATTTCTTGTCTAAATCCATTTCATTCATTCTCTTTCGTATAATCTCCTCCAACTCCTCTATACTATCATATCTTCCATTACCGATTAAGATGAAGGACTTTTCGCTTTTACCGGAGACATTAGTCTTTTCTAGATATATTTTCCCTTCGGTAACATTTTTCCAATTATTAGAATAAGTCATATCTAGCAGAGCTACCTCCCATTTACCGCCATTGATAACCAAATATTTATACAGTCTCACTGTAAATTCGGAATTGTTATTATCAGGAAACTCTTCACCACTAGAGTTTGAGGGTAAAGTTATCAGCATCGACATTTTCCCAACGTATGATGATTATATCAAGCGTTGTTTCCTTATAAACTATTCATCTACCCACTCATTGAACTTTTCTCCATAACCTAACCACTTAACCAGAATCTGTCTTTTACCTCTTCTCATTCTTCTTCCCAGTATCTTTTCAATTCTGAAAATCGTGGGTTTTTTTACTTTTTGCAACTCTTTTTCGTAAAAGGTACCATCAATCATCTCCTCAGCTAAATCTTTCACCCTATATACAACAGGTTTTTCATCAATAAGTACATCGGTGATTATAAAAATCTCAATCGTCCAATTCGGGGTGTATCCTCTTTCAAACACTCCTCTTGCCTTACTTATTCTCACATAATCCCCAACCTTTAGTTTTGCTTCTTGAGTTAAACTATGTTCACCTCCTTCATACACACGATTCCATACAAGTTCTTGATTTTGAAAATTCACATCATTTGGTCTCATACCTATAGCACCATGAATTGTGTTGTTGTATGCATTAACCATTTCTGGTAAAACATCAATGTATCTATCGTCATCTTTATATGTCAAATATCTATATATCTTCTCTTTTAAAGTTCTGTCAAAACGTTTCACCATTGATGCCTTTATCGTTTCATTTTCGGTTGTAAAGCGCTTGATCTTTTTTTCTGCCAGCAGAGTCTTGACATTGACGTTGTCAAACTCTTTACCTTTATCAGATTGTAAAGCTTTATAGTTTTCCCCTTCTAGTATTCTTCTCAATCCTCTTGCTACTACCGGTCCTGATTTGTTGATGAGCGGCACAGCCCAACCTTTTCTAGATAAAGAATCAATAGCAGTCAGTAAAAATGCTGTATTATTATTTTCATCTCTTCGAGATCGAACATCCATCAAATCTACCTGTAGCTGCTCCCCTATTCCAGCTACAATTGTAGGACGACGCTTAAACTTGGTTACAACTTTTTTATGTAACGTGTAGGCATCCTCACCACTCAACCATTCACGGATTCTTTTTTCTCCCTCTCGTTTTCTACGAGCTTTCAGTAAAGCTCTAGCTCCTCGTAGAGATGTATGTAATGCAGGATTGTAATACAACTCTTTTAGCGTGTCGATGTCCATGAATTAGTACCGGGAACGACCAACTTTTTCTTCTGAGTATGTGTTCGATGCGGGGATTTTCTGACAGTTGTGATTCCTTCATCAGTTAGCAGGCTTTTAAATCTACTGTAATTGGTATTTCCCGATTGTATTTTACCTCCTTCGGTTAGAACGTCTCGTAGTAAAGTTTTGGAAGTCCTAGGATTCAACCAATGTTCTCCAATTTTCAGTCTGTTCTTCTCCGAGTCGAATCTACCAATTTTACTCAGATTATTCAACATTCTGACAGCGATCGTTTGATCACTCTTTTTTTTGTTAAATCAGCTGCTTTTTTTTCAAAATCTTTTAAATTTTCGCTTTCACTATCGTGCTCATCTTCTCCATCAGTAAGAAATGTACTTCCTAGTAAGGTTGTGTCTTCAGTATCAAACAACCTTCCTTTTATTAATTCCATCCCAATATCATCATCATCATCAACCACTTTCACTGATTCTAACTCATTGTCTTTATCAACATTTGGTGAAAAGACATTAGGTTTATTATCAATAACTGTGCTATTGGCCAAAGGAAAAGTAGACTCTGTCTTTTTTTTCTTAATGAGATTCCAACTATCCTTTTGTGTCTGGTTTTGGTTATTTTTAATCTTTTTGACATCAGACAAATACCTACGTAGGTTTTCAACATTTTCATCTAACTTTTCGTATGAGGATAAGTCAGAATCATAAGCCGTTTCCAGTAGATCATTTCGCTTTCGCTTCATATTTCTCACTGTTATAGCTTCCATAGGATTATAATACAATGGAGGTCTGGCTTTCTCTTCCTTTACCACTGTTTTATCATCCTTTCTTTCTGTTAATCTATAGTATTCATCTTCAGTGAGTATAAAATTACGTCTGGAGAATGTTAAAGGCTGTCGATTCATCTTTTTATTGATGATAAAACAGATACAATAGGTGTTATAATAGCATCCAAAAGATTCCCTCTACCACTCTGAATCAAAATTTTACGCTTATCATCAACTCTCCCTCTACCACTAAGTTTATGTAGCTCCTTCTTGTAACGCTGCAACTCAATAAACTGCTCAGAATCAAGAGGAACATTACCTAATATAATATTTTTAACACTTTCTATCAATGATTGAAACAAATCTGAGTTAGCCTTTTCGACTATAGCGATTTTTCCTTTCTTACTCAGATCATCCAGAGCTAAAATCGCCATTCTATTTCGCATCATTCCTGTTGAGAGTTTCATCTTTATCTTCTCCCTCCTCCTAGCACACTTTTAAATAACCCAGGAACTATATTGCTGATGATAGGTCCTAGTAGAGCGCCTAAAAATCCTCCTTTTTGCAATACAGCTTTCTTATCATCTAACGTTGATTTTCTCACTAAAGCGCTAATATCCTTCACGTTTCGCTGCAACTCATTATACTGAGATGATGTCAATGGTATCGTTCCATTTATAATAGCTTTAGCGCATTCCATTAGAGTCATAATAAACTCCTTTTTGGCTTTGGCTATAACAGACTTTTGAATAGCAAAGGTTGTATTGTTGAGCGATAACAACACAGCTGCATTTTTTGTTAATTTTTTCTCCAAAGCTTTAGACATTATAATGCTTTCGTGTTGCGTCGTTGAATAACAAAATATGATTGAGGTGAAGTGAATAGTAATTGTATTTATATCCTTTTACTTGGGTACATATAATATCATAGGGAGAACTGATGTAAAATTTCCCAATAGTCTATGTTGATCATTCGTTTGTTGAGTCGTATCTATTCGTAAATAAGAGTATGGTTTCTTTGTCGCGTCTTCAAAAGCCTCTTGTACATATTTTATTTTTGATGGAAAACATTGTCGAGCCAAATAGGAAATAGAAGAAGCATCTCTAGGGTTTTTAAAAAGAAAAAAATAATGACTATTCAAGGAAATTGTACGATTTCCTTTTAAAAACAGATTCTGAACAATAAAAAACACACTTATGTTCAAATGATGACTATGTTTTGTATACAAAGCATTAGCATCGGCTTTACCAGAAACTTCATCCATGAGATCATCAATTATCAGCCATCGATTTTTACCATCTCTGGGAAAACTCACTGTTATATCTATCATGCCTTCATGAAAAATCACTCCTGATACATCATCAAAGGCTTTTTGGTAGGCTCCATAACAGTAGTGAATCTCTGTTGGTGGAGGGTGTGCTATAGTCTGACTAGCTTCAATCATTCGAAAAATCGCTTGCGTCTTTCCCGATCCAGTTGGTCCTGCAATCATTGCTGTAAAAGGAGATCGCATCCTCGGGTCATAATCTTCAGGTTTCCCATTCATCATAAAAAGATGTTCATCAATCAACAGTAGTTTCATTTATGGTTCCAACAGGAGAGTTTCTCGCTTTTTGTATTTTTTCCATAGCTTCTTCATACATACTAAACTCAGTAACACCTCCAAAAGTGGAAAGCCCTACGACAAATACCAAAATTATCATAATTATCAACGCTTTACGCTTCATACTCGGTAAAACATCTATCATATCACGTTCAGTACCATCAATAGTATCAACTTCATTCATCGGTCTCATCTCAACATCATCCTTTGTCGACATCTTAACTTCCAATAACCATACAATCTTATCACGTTTTCATTTATATACGATGTTAAAACTATCAAAAAAATCAAATGCCATACATGCAAAATCTATATGCCATATAAGTTCAAAATAAGTAAAAAAATAATCAAAAACTCAAATGCCACTTAAATGCCACTCAAATGCCACTCAAGTACCCCTCAAATGAAATACAATATAAACTCGGCGAATTCATCCAACGTCGTAACCCATTGCATAACCTCCAAGGTCTAATCCACAAAAAAACACTTGGTAGGGAGATCTGCTACTACTGTTGTCTGTGGAGTTGTGGTGGTTGTTGCCGTTGTTGGAGTTGTGACGGTTGTCGTTGAGGTTGTCGTCGTCGTTGTCTGTAGAGTTGTGGTGGTTGTTGTTGGGGTGGTGGTTGTTGTCGTTGTATGTGGATTTGTGGTGGTTGTCATTGGAGTTGCTCTCCGAGACGTAGTTAGTAACCCCTCATTGTATAAACGGATGTAATTTAAAGCTTCAGCGGTTTTGCAAACAGGCCACATATCGCGAGTGTCACAGCTTCTACATCGGTTGGCAGGTTCCATGAAACATATGAGTTGTTGCATACGATATTTTAAGTTTCGTCCTAAAATACGAGTTACTGAATTAACTGCTTCCATATTAAGAATTCCCTGATGACATTCGGAAGTTCTATGAGATAAAATGAATGGGTGTATCTCTGTTGCAAGACAATAACTGATTAGGATTGGGAATAATAGAAGATAGATTCGGTATTCCATTTTTATTCAGAGAGACTTTTAACCTAGTTTATGCTTTCATCATCTAGAGTTAACTGTCTTGAATTTCGGTGGTCTTTGATTAATATGCTTCAACTAAAGCTCAATATATATAACCTTGGGATCACATTTGTCTTTGCTATCTCCTTGACATGTGATACTGATGATAATCTTGTTTTGAACAGACTTCAAACTTTCAAAACTCGAATATGACAATTTTACTCCTTCGATACCATTTATGTTAGTGATGATAGTAGCTGGTTTTGGCTCCTTGCTGGTCAAACAATTGCATTTCATGCATGCAAATTTGGATGTCTCAAACTCTTCTGTTAGTGGACAGATCAAACGTGAGGTGTTGTATTCAAATACGCATAATTCCCCATTCCAAAATAGTTTTGTATTTTGAGTAAGTCTTTCCGTATTATTTTTAACTCCTATTGCACATTCCTCCTGATTCAGAGTATAGTTTGTTGGAGTATTACAGGTCAGGGAATCTGTAGAAGTTTTGCTTTAGGATCCAAGAAGCGTTTTGAGGGATGAAAAAACCGCAATATAAATAGTCGGAAGGATAGAGTCTCGCACAATTTGTTCCATTTTCATCTTTATATCGTATACTCCTTTCAAAAGGTGAAAAAAGACATCATTTTTTTCCATAGCTCCACCTCCACCTGTTTTATCAATTTTGTTGGCATAAAATACTCCGCTGACATTGAAACTGTCAAAACTCGAAAATGACGAATTTACACCTTTGATACCATTGATGTTAGCTGGATTTGGTTCCTCGTTGATCGAATGATTGCATCGCATGCATGCGAATTTGAATGTCTCAAACTCTTTCGTTAGTGGACAGATCAAACTTGAGGTGTTGTATTCAAGTGGGCATAATTCCCCATTCCAAAATAGTTTTGTATTTTGAGTAAGACCTTTCGTATTATTTTTAATGCCTATTTCACATTCCTCTTGATTCAGAGTGTATTTTGTTGGAGTATTACAAGACACAGCATCTGTAGAAGTTTTGCTCTTGCAGATCCAAGAAGCGTTTCGAGGGATGAAAAAACCGCAATATAAATAGTCAGGAGGGTAGAGTCGCACACAGTTTTTTCTATATTCATCTTTATATCGTATAGTCCTTTCAAAAAGTGAAAAAACCAAGACATCATTTTTATCCATAGCTCCGGCTATACATTCATCAATTTTGTTGGTATAAAATACTCCACTACCATTGGAAAATATCAGTGTCAATAGCAAGATAAATATGCAGCTCATTTTTTTAAAATGTGTTTGCTTTCAGTGTTGGGAGGTAAATACCTTTTTTCTTGATGTTCTTCCCAGTTATACGTAAGCGACTAGTGGCTTATTCAGCTCTTTCAGCTGATTTTGAAGATGTGAAACAACCCCATCAAAGTGGTTACCAAAATTTAAGTATGGCTCCAATCGAGACTGAGACAAAAGAACATGTGATCCCGTCCAGCGAAATGAAGTCAAACCTTTTAAAATCGAAATATCTATCAAATCACCTAGTTCAGCATCTTCCAAACATTGCTTTATATCAATCAGTTCAACCGCTCTTTTGAGATCCTCAAAATCTATCAACTTGTCTTGTGGACGTCAGACTTTTGGATCAAAGCTCCTAGAACAGTTTAAGCATTCTAGAGGATTCGCTCTTGAAATACAATTACAGCTCAAAAGCATGCTTTGTATTGATTTACGAACTAGATTGAACCCTAACACAAAATAAAATACTTCTTCGGTGATGAGTTGAACAAAAAGAGGATTCGATCGCTCTAAAGGAATGTGTTCAAAGTGAGTCCTTATGAACTTAGGAACAAAATCAGCCAATGTAGCAATTGACTTGAATCCTTGAGTTTTTTCACTCATGTTTCTTCTGTAGTTCAGAGATAAATGAAACAACATTTTTTGTAGCAGTTCTTTTATGAGTCCTTGAATGTATTTGTTGAATCAATAATTAATATCGAGTTGACTGAGTTTTTTTTCATCGACTGAGTTTTCTTTTTCATCAGGAGTATGAGCATATGGATATCTTTGTGCTATTGCGAGCAATCTATCTTTTAGATGTTGATAAGACAGTTTGCTCTGACTAACAGGTAATAGGTAGGGATTTATCGTGCCCTCAAATTTGTTAACATAAAGGGAGACTTCAAATGATTGGAGGAAACATCCAAAAAAGCGTTAATCCATTCATCATGCACCAAAAAACCCATTTTAGCGTTTTCTAAAACTTGTCTTCTATCAATCCAGTCGATAGCATCGGCCAGTTCTTGTTTGGTAGGTGTAGCACCTTCAACCATTTCAGCATGTCTGTCACAAGTGCTACATTGGTCATCAGTGTGTGAACAGTAACAGTTTAGTAGCGATAGATTGGTTGCTTGGTTGTAAAAACTTCCTCCTTGTACACAGTATACACATTATTCCGTAAAATAAATCCTCAACATTTCATCAGAAACCTCAGCCAAAAAGGTCTTAGGTCTTATAGCATTGGAAGCTTCTTGGTGAGCAAACTCTTAAGCATACATCATATTTGTTGTTATTCCGTTGAATTACAAAATGAGAATGAATTGTTTTTGAATTGAAATACCTATTTAATCATTTTAACCATTCATTATTTCTTTCTTTTTTTTGAGGTTACTTATTATGCTAACTCATGTAGATCTTCATAAATGCTTTAATCTCAACCTGACAACCATCGATCGGACAAGGTTTTAATTCTGATGAGCATTCAGTAAGCGCTTTTTCCTTACACTCACTACAGTAAATGAGATGACCACATGGAAGAGAGATATGATTTGCGAATATTTTTTTTTCATGTGACTCAGACACACATTGAGCGAGTTTGCTTTGCTTTGTCTGAGCTTTATCTTTTTTTAACGATTCAATTGATTTAGCATCATTTTTTAACTCTGTTGACGAATTCTCAACAGATGTAAAATCATTTTCAAAAGTGTGTAAAGCTTCAATCCTAAAACCTATTCGCTCAAAAGGTTTTCCATTTAACACTAAGACTTGTTTGATATCGTTTTGATTGTATCCTAGTTTTTTGCAGATAAGTTTCATTTCTTCGATGTCATCGTTTTGTGTTATTCGTTTCATTTTTTCTCGATATTTTTCAATCCGACGCTCAGACCTTTTGCCTTTTTCCGTTCGTACGTGAACATCCTCAACATACTCTTCACCTTTACTCCTGAGTAAAAAATAACAGTCTGGAAACCATCGACAGTGTTCCTCCCATGGTAGATCACTTTCTTTCCATTCTTTAAGTTCACCCGAGCAAAAAAAGCATTTTACACTATCTCCGAATTTAGTATAGCAAAAACCCGCGTTGGAAAGGAGTTTCATGGAAACTTTACCCTTTCATTGTTTGAAATTGTCTTCTCTTGATGTGTCAGTAGCAAAACGAGGTGTACCAGCACGATCAATCGAGATGCCTAGAGGTAACACTTCTGCAGTAGAATCTCCTCTTCTAGTTTTTTGTTCTCCCATCATATAACTTTTGACAATGGAGATGTTTTTCATTTCTTGTGCAAGTAGTGTTGTTAGAATATGATTAGAACAGATTTACCATTATAACATTTTATTTAGCAACTATCCATTATGGAGGTGAAAAAGGAACTACTAAGGATTATGGGTAAACAGGAAATAGAAATACAAACTTGTTATAAGTATAATGAAGGAGTTATCTTCACAAGGAGAGGACAACTCTGAATTCTATCAACTAACTAATGTAACATTTCAACACTCCCACATACATGACGTAGTTTATAGAATCATAAAGTAGTGCAAACGTCAGAAACAAACAAACAAACAAAACAAAAAAACAAAAAAAAACAAAAAAAAATATATATATATGTAATTAACTTTATCTACAGATAAGACTGGCCAGTCGTATAGTTTTATCCTAGTAACACGGTGCGGAGTTTCTCATATCGATGGCGATTGAGTGGTTTTGTAAAGATGTCAGCTATATTGTCTTCACTGGAGCAGTATTGGGTGTCAATATTGCCATTTCTAACCTCTTGTCGGATGTAGTGGTATTTAACGTCCATATGTTTACTTCGTTTGCTAACGTTAGTGTGATTTGCAATACTGATCGCAGATTGATTATCAATATACAATGTTAATGGCTTTGGCTCCTCATTTGTGATGTTCAAGCGTAGTTGTCGTAGCCATGCTGCGTCCCTTGTAGCATCATAGGCTGCAATATACTCTGCTTCTGTGGATGACAAGGCGATGGTAGTCTGTCGTTTGCTGACCCAGCAAATAGGCCCGTTGCTTGAGAGGAATACATTTCCAGAAGTAGAATGTCTATTTTCATCATTTTCTGCCCAATTTGCATCTGAATAGCATATAGGTAGGTCGTTAGATTTTGAGAAAGTTATGCCAAGATCAGGTGTGGCCTTAAGATACCTCAGGACTCTTTTTGCTGCAGTTAGGTGGGTTTTAGTTGGAGATGAGTTAAATTTTGACAAGACTCCCACAGCATATGCGATATCCGGCCGTGTGGCAGTAGAGGCATAGAGCAGACTGCCAACAATAGATTGGTATAATGTATGATCTACAGGTTTGCTTCCATCATCCTTAATAAGCTGAACGTCAGTGGCAAGAGGTGTTGCTACAGGTTTACACTCGGACATTCCGTACTTATCGAGTATTTGTTGGACATAGTGTTTCTGGTGAAGTTTCAGCGATGTCTCAGTAAACTCGATGTTTATGCCAAGACAGAAATGAAGCTGTCCTAAGTCTTTCATCTGAAACCTGGAGCTTAGAGAACTTTTGATTTCCGTCATTGATTGCTGGGTATCACTCAGAATAACAATGTCATCCACGTACACTGCCAGTATTGTCTTCACATTTTGATCATCACGCACATATACACATTGGTCCACTTCTGATGGTGTGAAGCCAAGCGACTGAAGATAATCATCAAGAACTTGGTTCCAGCAACGAGGTGCCTGCTTGAGACCATATAGGCTTCGATCTAGTTTACAGACCAAATCTTCTTTGCCTGGAACAATGAATCCTTCTGGTTGTGTCATGAATATCTCTTCACTGAGTTTTCCATTCAGGAAGGCGGTAACCACATCCATCTGATGAATCATCATTCCTCTGTTGACAGCATATGAGAGTAGTGCTCGAAGTGAAGACCGGTGTACCACGGGAGAAAATGTCTCATCAAAATCAATTCCAGGTTTTTGAGCAAAACCTTTTGCTACCAGTCGGGCTTTGAACCTATCTACACTACCGTCAGATTTACACTTTGCTTTGAACACCCACTTACTACCGATAGCTTGTCGTCCAGGTGGTAGTTTTACCAGTGTCCAGGTTTCGTTGTCCATTAATGCGTTGTATTCTTGCTGAGCAGCTTCGGACCATTCCATTGATTGAGGGCTGGAGATTGCCTCTGACATTGTTAGCGGCTCCACAATGTCTCTCACTATGCATGCAACATGATTCGTACAATCATCTATTCCGTATCGAACTATGGGAGTTACATTTCTCTGTGATCTACGAACTGTTGATGGAGTTTCAGATATGGTGGGCGGGTCGATAGCATTTGTCTCAGAGTTATCATTGTTTAGTCTGTTCTCAAGGTTTGACAACCCAAGTCGACTTTCGTCAAATACAACATCCCTACGGGCTACAACTTTCCTTGTCACAGGGTCGTACAATCGATATGCCTTAGACCTTAGACTATATCCTACAAAGAGCATTTCTTCAGCCTTATTATCTAGTTTTTGTCGCAGAGCACCTGGAACATGTGCAAAGGCTAGAGATCCAAAAACCTTTAAATTACTCAAGTCAGGTTTACAGTGGTACCATCGTTGGTAAGGAGTCGTTGCTTCCTGAAGGGCACTGGTAGGGACACGGTTTCGTACATACACAGTTGTTGATACGGCTTCAGCCCAAAACGACTTGGGCAGTTTTGCATCAATAATCATTGCTCTAGCTAATTCACACACAGTGCGATTAAATCGCTCTGCTACTCTATTTTGCTGTGGCGAGTATCGGACCGTGACTTGATGTTGAACACCCTGTGACCGTAGATAGTTTTCGAATTCAGTTGACATGTACTCCCCACCACCATCCGTTCGAAGAGCTCCTATGACCTGGCCAGTCTGATTAGTTACGTAAGCTTCAAAATCTCTAAATACAGAAAATACATCAGATTTATCATTAACAAAATACACATGTGCATATCTGCTAAAGTCATCAATGAAACTAACAAGGTATCTACTACCACCAAGAGACTTTGTTTCCATTGGACCACACACATCACTGTGTACAAGCTCGAGAACTCTGCTAGATTTGATATCATGATTAGATTTAAATGTTTTCCGAGCCATCTTTCCTTTAATACAGGGATCACATACACCTACACTCACATCAGATAAGTCAGCACCTGTTACTAGTTTATCACGGCTCAGTTGCTTGATTGTAGCATGGTTAATGTGTGCCAGTCTCTTGTGCCATATGGCTTTGCAAGACACTAGATGTGCTCTATGGTTCGATGTTTCCAGATCTAAGTAGTACAGTTTGCCTACTAATGTTCCCATTGCATGCACTTGGTTATTCTTGTTCTTTACCCAACATCTTGAGTGGCCAAACTGTACTATCACACCCTTGTTTGTAGCAGCCTGCACTGAAAACAGGTTTTGGGAGAGGTCCGGAACATGGAGAACATCATACAGGGTGGCTTTCCTTTGTACATTTCGATTTACAGATACAGATATTCTCACATTACCATAGCCAATAGCCTCTATTACGTGCCCATCAGCTGTTGTCACCTTCTCTGGTGTGACAAATGGTGTGTAGGTGCTAAAGGTGGTGTTAGTTTTACTCATATGGCGAGTAGCCCCACTGTCTATTATCCACTCACATTTGGCATCAGAATCAGTGGCGTCGGTTCCAGAGGTATCTCCCACAGTAAAAGCACTCTCATCATCATACATATTTGTAGCGGCGGGTTCAATCGAAGGCTCTGCTGCTAATCTGGCTCCATGCTGCTGTCGGCTGCCTCGTCCCCGACCTCGGCTGCTATTCCAACTATTTGTCCAATTTCCTTGTCTTTGTACTCTTGGGCATTCTCTAGCCAGATGTTGTGGAGAATTACAATTATAACATCTCCGAGGTCTGAATTCTCTCTCAGTGAACATAGCAGAGTCAGAGCTCACTGGTGCTCTACCAGCACAAACTACTCCATGGTCACTCGTTGTATGCTGCTCCTGTTTCTTTTGCTCTTCATTAAGAAGGGCATTTTGTACAAAATCTAGTGTAAGTGTCTCTGGCTTTTGTGCTTCCAGAGCCGTTACCACAGTTGCAAAACTATTTGGCATACTCCCCAACAGTGTGACCACCTGGTCTTCTTCACTGACTGGTGCTTTGATAGCAGCCAGTTTGTTGACTATGTCCTTCATCCGCTTTAAGTGACTTTGCATGCAGTCACCATCAAGCATAACTGCTCTAAAATACTGTTTCTTCAAGTAGATTCTATTTGCCAATGTATCTCTTTCGAAGTGCGATTGCAGTTTCTCCCAGGCTGCCTGTGGTGTGTCACATTCGGTGATTAAGTATATGAACTCATCGCTGACACTGAGTACAATGTGACTGAGGGCTTTCTGACTGTTCAGCTTATATGCTTTCTTGGCTTGATCTCCTGTAGGTTCAGTTGCGCTACCATCACAGTATCCAAACATCTCTTTTGCTATTAGCAAATGTTTAAGTTTAAACTTCCAGGTTGAGTAGTTTGCAGAGGTCAGCTTATCTACCATTATTTTATCTTCCATGTTGCCTATAATTTTAGAGTTCAACTGGGCCCATAACCTGTTGTTAGAATATGATTAGAACAGATTTACCATTATAACATTTTATTTAGCAACTATCCATTATGGAGGTGAAAAAGGAACTACTAAGGATTATGGGTAAACAGGAAATAGAAATACAAACTTGTTATAAGTATAATGAAGGAGTTATCTTCACAAGGAGAGGACAACTCTGAATTCTATCAACTAACTAATGTAACATTTCAACAAGTAGTCTCCTAGGTCTATACACACGATTGTGAGTGTTGAATCCACTAACAAATCAACAAAACGGAAAACTTTTAGCGTGTTCTTTCATTGGATGTTCATCTCCATCCTTCCAGTTTAGTAATACCCCTTGGCAAAAAACACATCAAACAGCGTTGTCTTTTTCAGGGTTGTAGAAACCAGCTCCAGCCATGTTTTCACCACTATGTCTACCCACTCGTGTCTAGTTTGTAAAAAATTATGCTCTTCGATAACTTTCATCAAGCATTAAAGCCTCTCTTTCATAAAAAGAGAGTTCATTGTAAATAAACTTGAAAAAATCCTTTGGGGAAAGTTTCGCAATAGTTTTTTGTAATTTTAATGACAAAAGACTACAGTGATTATCCGGATAAGTTGCGACGACATAAATTATTGTGGTGGTATCAGGAAAAGTTCGTTGTAAAAACAACGAGGAAGTAACGAGTAAACTATCGTCTATCCATTCGATAGAGTCTTTAGTATTTTCAAAACAGTTCCGATTTTTTTTTTCATTTCTTTTTCTTCATTATAAATAGTATTTGTTACATATCTGTTGTTTGTTATACGACACATTATTTATATACAACATAAGTAGTAGCTTCAGTTAATACTCAAGTTGAAGTTTTTGTTGGAAAATTCTTTCCCTCTGACATAGTTCGTTGTTATTCTAAAATAAAAATGACTAGGGTTTCAATTTTTTTTAATATACATCTACACTTGAATTGATTACAATTGAAATAAAACGTAAATACTTACATCACAAATGAAGACTTGTCTTTCTTTGAAATAGATGAATGATATTCATAGTTGTTTGAACTTAAGTTGCTCCCTATAGAATTCGGACGAAGGAGTACTTTTTCATTTTAAATCCCTGAAATAACAATAATAATAAAATATATATTTAAAATTTACGTACAACATTTTTGATGACTTAAATAGTACATAATCATGTTTTTCAGAAATGTCTTCACGTTTGAATTGATTACAATTGAAACAAAATGTAAATACTTACGTCACAAATGAAGGCTTGTTTTTCTTTGAATTAGATGAATTATACACATAGTTGTTTGAACTTAAGCTGTTTCCTATAGAATTCAGATGATGAAGAAGGAGTACTGTAGTAGATGATGATGTAGTAGATCTTGTTTCTTCAGTTACTAATGTTGAAGTGAATGCTTTTTGTATGAAAACAGTGCTTCTTATATAGCTAAAGTTGCACTGATTAAACCCTACGAATACCATCTCGTACCAACCTTCTTTATAATATATCTATGAATCAGCATTTTTTCACGCGAAGGAAAACCAATGCTTTCGCGGGAATAAAACAATGATTTTCACGCGAATAAAAAGCAATGTTTTCGCGGGGGTAAAAAATTTATTTTCACATGAATAAAAACCAATGTTTTTGCGGGAATAAAAAACTTATTTTCACGCGAATAAAAACCATTGCTTTTGCGGGAGTCAAGAATTTATTTTCACGAGAGTAGAAACCAATGTTTTTTGCGGGAATAACAAAATTATTCTCACGCAACTAAAAACCATTGTGTTTTGCGGGAATCAAACCAATATTTTTGCACAAATAAAAACCAATGCTTTTCGCGGGAATCAAGAATTTATTTTCACGCGAATAACAACAGTTGTTTTTGCGGGAATAAAAAATTGATTTACGCAGGAATAAAAACCGTTGTTTTCGCGGGAATAAAAATATTTATTTTCACGCGAATAAAACCCAATGCTTTCGCAGGAATAACAAAATTATTTTCACATGAATAAAAACTGTTGTTTTCGCGGGAATAAAACGTTTATTTTTAGGCAAATAAAAACCAATGCTTTCGCGAGAATAACAGAATTATTTTCACGCGAATAACAACCGTTGTTTTTGCGGGAATAAAAAATTGATTTTCACGCGGATAAAAACCAATCCTTTTGCGGGAATAACAAAATTAGTTTCACACGAATAAAAATTGTTGTTTTTGCGGGAATAAAACAATTATTTCCATGCGAATAAAAACCGTTGTTTTCGCTGGAATAAAAAATTTATTTCCCCGCGAATAAAAACCAATGCTTTTGCAAGAATAACAAAATTATTTTCACGCGAATAAAAACCAATGCTTTTGCAGGAATAACAAAATTATTTTCACGCGAATGAAAACCAATGTTTTCGCGGGAATAAAAAAATTATTTTCACGCGGAAAAGTTGGTTTGTTTGTCAGGTTTTATTCGAGTGAAAATAGTTATTACATTCCCGCGAAATCATTTGTCTGCCTTCGCGTGAAAAAATGCTGATTCATAGATGTATTATAAAGAAGGCTGGTACGAGATGGTATTCATAGGGTTTAATCAGTGCAACTTTAGCTGTATAAGAAGCACTGTTTTCATACAGAAAGCATCCAGTTCTACAACAGCTAGCGAAGAAGCAACATCTACATAGCAACTACTACATTTACTTGAAACGATTGAAAGACTTTCAGTCAATTAGGTGAGAATCACTAAATAGTTCTTTAACATGTATTGACAAAGAAACATCAACTAGTTTTGCTATAATGCTTCAGAAAGTTAATTTTATGTTTTAATCATTTGTTCTTATTAATAAAAGATCAACTAGTTTTACCATAATGTATCAGAAAAGTTATTTAGGTTTGATTATGTGTTTTTTTATAAATATATAGTTAGTTTATTCTTTTCAATTATTTTTTAAAATCCAACCATTTGTTACCTAGTTTTTTATTTTTTTTCCAGTTCAACTTCTCACTGAATGCTCTGAATATGAATGAAGACCACAATACCTCATCTCTCTCAACATTCGGTCCATACTCTGATGATAAAGAAAATATCCCTCCTGATTCACCTATAATAAGGAGGAAACTGAAAACAATTCGACCAAAGCCATGGGATTCGGATAGAAATAAAACGATTAACTATGCTTGGAATTTGAAAGTACCATCTAATTCACATCTTTCCTGCTTGTCGAAAAATGCCGCTAGTTTGCTCAACTCTTGTGATATCAATGAAAGAGTAATGATTGGGAGGTTTCAACTGCTTAACTTAAATCCAACACCATCGCCTCTCGAGATAATCTCCATCAAAAGACCAGCTGAGGGTGTCTATAAAAACTTATGCATTATCCACTACAATGTCGAAACATTTGGCAACAGACGACAAGTGAGGTCCATGGTGAGAAATAAAGACTACAACAAATTTGATCCAACACAACTGGAAGTTCCAAAACTGGTGCTTTTTATGGGATTCGATTCAGACAAGCATCCAATCTTTCACCCAATCAGCTTCCCATCTGATATTTCCCTTGAGCAAGCTAAACAGCTAACTAGATTAATAAAAAAAATACCTATTCAGTTGATCAGCATGATTCGTATTGCAACATTTTCTCAGTTTGCTGTTGGAAGTGTAATCAGTTTTGAATCTCCTCAAATATCAACTCGGTTAACATTACCTAATGGAGAAGTGGTGATGAATGCACTACTGGTAAATTACAGATGTTTGCAATACGGCGGTTTGATGATGGGAGTTCTATATATACCTGAAAAACATTGTAGCGAGGTCAAACGGATTCGAACAGGAGTCATGCTTGTAAGAAATCGAGAAGTTAGTAGATTCGGTCATCATTGACATGATATAATCACATTCACAGCGTTGCAAGCGATAGAAACAGCTCGAAACCTATCCAACAAACTTGATGATTCCAACCAAATGAAGTACTTTACTACAGCTGAGGTTGTCGAGAACAAGGTCTTAGCGCTTTCAATAGGAGCGGAAAATGTATCTTCTACGTCTTTGAGAGAACCAAGACCCCCAATTGAAAACTACTCTCAAGAAGAGCAAGTCAGACAATATGACACGGTGAGTGATTTTTTTTTCTTTTTTCATTTAATGTAAGCTAACTGATGTAACTAATACTTCCAATTAGATAAAATTATTCATAAAGCAAGTATTTTTTGGTTTTGCTTTAGATACATGAAAGAGAATCAAAGACACTTGATAAAAATTATGCTCAAGAAAAAACAAACTGCACAATGTAACTTGGTGAGTTATTTCCCTTTTCTATATAATGTAAACTATTCAATGTAACTAGTACTATAATTCAAATTCTTATAATCATTTTACATTTTTGCTTAATCATCCTATACTAATACATAACGTTTTATTTTAGTTCATTACACAATCAAAAATACATAGAACAGAAGTCTTCCTTCCTAAGATATAACATCAGTACATCAAAGATGTTATTGTAAAGGAAAAGACTATGTATTGATTGTTATTACAAGCTGTAGTGCTTTGTATTACTTAGTATTTACTAACTTTAGCTATGTTTATTATATGGGGAGATTTTCCCTACTTATTATGTAATAAATGTATATAGTCATATATTGATTCATTTTTAATCAATGTATTTATTCACTGTAGATATATCTCCTCTCTCCTCTCTCCTCTCTGTCTCTCTCCTCTCTCTCAAGATGCCATATGAGTTAGAATTATGTAAAAAAAATTATCAAAACTTAAATGCCATACATTCAAAATCTAAATGCCATATAAGTTCAAATCAAGTAAAAAAATAATCAAAACTTAAATGCCACTTAAATGCCACTCAAATGCCACTTAAATGCCGTACAATATTAACTCGGCAAATCTAGTCAACGCCGTAACCCATTGCATTAACCCCGAATGTTAACCCCACAAAAACACACTTGGTAGGGAGATCTGCTCATATATTACTACTCATATGATCTGCTAGTTATTACAGACTTGCTGGAATGAACAAAAATTGCTCTATGTGTTATATTAATTATAGGCTCATTTGAATGAATGTAGCCCTCCCTCTTGTATTCATTACCACTGGCTTCTTCAAGTGAATGACGCTTTGCCGACCCAAAATTACACTGCCTGGGCTAAATGTCAGATTGCTATTTCCGGTGCTCTGAGTAGAGCTGTTAGGTTCTATGATGATTTACTTTGTGAGGGGTCCATCAACTGTTTTTGTTTAAACTGCCATACTTTGCCAAACTTGATTGTCTTTAGCCAAATTAATTGTTTCACTTTGTTTCTCTCTGTGAGACAACAAAGCTCGATTTCTCCGAAGCAGTTCTTCATTCTTTGACAATACCACAGCTACCGTACCACTTGTGATGATCACCCTAGCATCCTGTGACAATTTCCCTAGGTCATTAGCTCTTACCGCTTGGTTGGTCAGTAGTGGCTGTCATTTTGGCACCCTTTGCCTTATATTGTAATGGATAGCTTGGTTGGCTCTCCCGGGTTCTTCAGAGTTTCTCAAGTGCTTCAAGTCAGCATGAACCTCCTTGTGCATATTGATGGAACTTAATGGTCAACGAAAAACAATTGTGCTAGTTAGTACCCTCCAGCCACTGGAGTGTCGTGATATGAGCACAATGCTGCCTCATAATTCAAGTTCTTACTCATAAAACTATTGACTGTTTTGACAGCTCTTTCTGCATCGCCTGTACTTTGGGGATATGTGGGGAGCTTGTTATGTGGGCGATGCCCCACTGATTTATGAACTGTCTTCAGTTCTCAGAAGTAAGCTGGGATCCATTGTCCATTACTATTTTATTGGGTATCCCTAGGAGACAGAAAAGTCTATCTAGTTTCTTCACCACAGGGGATGCCCAAGAGCTACTGCACAGTTTGTGCACTTTGATCAAGTTACTGTAGTAGTTGACGACTACCATGAACTCATGATTATTCTTTTCGAATAAATCTACCCCAATCCAGCACCACACTCTCCCTAGAAAGGGAGTTTGCATTAATGATTCCTTTTGTATCCAGCGAGAGCTGACCCCACAGCTTTTGATATCCTTAGTCATCCTGGGTCACCAAAGGACTTGTGTCACTTTTTGATGCACTTTCTTTCTACAAGGTGACCTCCATGAATGCCATCAAGGGTATTCATTCTCTCTGTAATAGGAAAGTACAACCTGTCCATGACTTATATAATTCCATTAACCCGCATGAGAAACTACTTCTTCTGGCAACTTTGAATGTGTACCTATGCAACACAGTTGTCTCCGATTCTTTAAGCAGGTGGTTTTTCTTTTATTTTAGCAATCTTCTTGCTGAGATTGCTATTTCCTCTATAAGCGTTTTGAATAATTCAGAATCAATCGAGTCTAAAACCTTCGGTTCCATCGAATCATTTTGCAGTGGGGCTCTTGATAAAACATCTGCTTAAACCGGCTCTTCCCATAGGGTATAGATGAATCCATAGCTGTATGTCATCATCTGGAGTCTGAACTTTTGGACCCAAATGTATAATCTAGCAATCTCCTTTGATCCCAACACTGCCACTAAAGACTTGTGATCTGTTTTGACGACAAACTCTTTGCCAGTGAAATAATAATAAAAAGATTTTTGCACCCCCAGCAGATTGGCAGCGTCTCTTTCTCTATCTGTGCATGCTTTTGCTCAGCCAAAGTCAGTATCTTAGATGCGTATGCTACCGGTTTCCATGTGTGTTGAGTCATTCGTCTTCTGCAACACTACCGCCCCTAGGCCTTAAAAATATGTATCTAATCTAAGTGAGGTTTTTGTGCGTCAAGTCTGTATGGCATCAGCATCGAGGTCATTTACATGAGCTCCTTCAATCCAAGAACTCATTATGATGTTTTGTTTTCCAGACTACCTCATTTTCTTTGCGTAAATGTTTCCTCAATTTCCAGAATGTCTCAACTAATGCAGAGGTAAATTTTCTTGGATAGTTTATTACACCGAAGAACCTTCAAAGTTCTCACTTCTTAGTTGGAGTGTCAAATTGTGTGATAGCTTTGATCTTGTTGGAGTCTGCTTTGACCCCTCTGTTATTTATCAATGTACAAGAAACTTTGAGCAGCGTTTATTAAGTTCGCATTTCTTTGCATTTAAAGTCACTCCAGAAAGTTCCAATTGGCACAGTACAGCTCTCGGTCTCTCATCATGTTCCGTTTTGTCGTAAGCAAATACCAATACGCCCTCAACTTGACAAACATGACTTGGTAGGTCCTCCAGTACTTTTAGCATCTCCCCCTGGAATATCACTGGTGTTGAGCTAATGCCAAAAGGTAGTCTGTTGCGAAAGTATCAACCAAAAGGTGTTATAAATGTGGTCATGTTTTGTATACTCTTTATGTACTTTCAGTTGCCAATAACCTGAGTATGTATCCAGTTTGATGAAATGTGTGGCTCTTCCTAGCATGCTCAACATTTCAGTTGTTGGCGAGGGATGACACTCCTTTATGACGGAATCATTTTGCTTAGCATAGTTTGTACAGACTCCAATTTTACCACTTTTCTTTAGAAAAACTACAAAAGGGGTACACCAATGAGTGGGTCGACTGATCTTGAATATGACCATGAGCGTTGTCATTCTTTTTAGTTCATTGAACAGTTGGATATGTCTTACTGCTCACACTTTGAGGGTGTGATTCGGGCAAATGGTTGGCAGCCATCCCGCAAAACTATTTTTACTTTAGACCCGAAAAACCCTCATCCTTTAAATAACTTTGTAAACTGAGCAGTCCAGTCTAAGTCTGACCTCATGACCTAAGCAAACTCCAGTTTCTCTAAACCTGCCTTAGCTGGTTTTCCCAATAGAGTATTGATCAATCCTTCAACTACATGATGATGTAGGAACACAGGCAAATTGGGATTGGCTCAAAAGGTATTTCATTGGGATCAAAATTCCGGATTGTTAATACAACCACGAAATGGAGATTTAACTTGAAAACTCTTGTGAAGAGAAATCAGTTGCTCCTCAACTTTTCCCAACCAATGAAAATATTAAATTTCTTTGTAATCAATGAGTTTTTAAGTAAAGAATACTTGTATTGGAGCACAGTTTTTTGTTGCTTTCTGTACAGAGTGTATGACTCAAAGCCAATTTCCCACGAGTTCTCATTTTTTTTGTAGGTAAAACTCAGACTATCACACAATGAAGGTGGAAGACACGATGGAGATCTCCCATCTAAATCATCATACAAACCCATGTCTAAATCAACATGCAAATCACAATAAATGCTTAACAAACATTCAAAATAAAAACACCTGGTGCAGACAAAAAGGTGCCTCACAGGTTCTCATGGTAGCTGGTGCCAACTTAAAGTACACCTGGAACCAGGAGAACCTTTTCCTTAGACTTAATAACAGAGACCTGATCCTATATTAGTACTCCTAAAGATGAAGAATTGAACTTGAATGCAGCTGACTTGCGATGGCCATATGGGAATAGAAACAGGAAAATATGTTGTGTGTGCTTAGAGCACGTTTGAGTAGAATGCAAGTTGTTTACGTGCAAACGTAACATTGTAAACTTGAAAATCATAAGCTGGCCAGATGTTACTTTGTATCGAAGCTTGCAAGTTTTGAAGTGATACTTCGTAGTTTGCCAAATAATAACTAACAAACAAATCATTTGTTACGGAAAACTAGTCACTCGTTAACTTATAACTTACAAACTAACCAATTATAAATTTTACAATCCTATAATTTATCATTAATAATATTCGTATTTTATTCTTTCTTCCAAATACTTAATTTACCATCTTGTCAAGATTTTTTCTTCAATACATAAATTATCCCTATAACCAATAAATTTAGTTTTTTCTTGGTGAATGAGAAAAACAATCTTTACAATCTTCAGTACGAAATATAGTCTAAAACACCACCAGAATGAAGTTCATAGACAAAAGTTTGGTAAAAGCAAAACTGATGGTTTCAAGTTGTATAAATGCGACATACGCTTTCAAGATTTTTCATGGTGGGGCAATTTCAAACAACACCAAAAGACTTGCTTAAAAAAGGTGTAAAGTTTTGAAAAAATGAAATGCCCCATTCTTTTACGCTACTACCAGAAAGCTTCTGTTACGACGAGATAAGCATTTTAATTATGGTTGTTCATTGAAAACAGTATAAACATTACAAAAAAATAAATGTCTTTGAAGCTATACAGGGTGAAGGGGTTAACTAAAGTTAGTACCTGTAAAACTATAATATGGTAAAGTTTTGCATTGTGGCAAAGAAAATGTAGACTCTTAAATGTCTATTTCATATGTGAACACTTTAGAAATGTCTCTTACCAAATCTTCTGGCTCTCTATAGTATTTTATCTGGTACAAATAAATTGCTTGCAGCGAATGTCAAAATACTTTAGTAACAAACGAAACCGACAATTGAGTGATGCAAATGGAATATAATCTCACAGGCTACTGTTGGGAACGTGTCAACAGAAACCTAGACAGGAAGGAAAACCTCCAACATAATCAAATAACTCAGCAAAGACCTTGGGATTTACAAAATTATTTGACGAGTCTGTGCAACAGTATCAAATATAATTTAGATAACATATTAAACAGCCATTCAAATAAAAATTATCAAAAGCCATCCATGTGTCAAAATTTTTCATGACTGAGGATAAGATCGGTGGCATGCATCTTCAGAAGAGTAGGTAAAATCAACTTATGGCAGAACTACGAAATTTACCTAAAACATATCACATAATTCACCGGAGATCTGCTCTAATTAAATTAAATTATACTAAAAAGAAAGGGATCGAAAAAAAATTATGTGCCAAGCAAAGTGACAAGATACGGTGAGTTAACAGGATTGTAAATTGGACGGCAGACCTCTGAAATTGAACTTTAATAAAAAGTCAAAAATATTGATTGAACTGCTCTTATATTACTACTTATATTAACTCAAATGTTGAGTGAGCCCAGAAAAAGCACCAGAAAGCGGCTGAAAAAAATTGATAGATATAATTACCAGGCTGAAGACTCGCTGTCAGCTACCTGTGTGTTGGTGAGTGAAGGAGACACAATTACCACTAGCAAAATCAACAACATCGTTGCTAGTATTTAGGAAATAATCAACTACTCCTCTCCACACCAAAATCTACCTTTTATGTTTTCAAGTTTGCTCAAACTCAACGGGCATTGTTGAAATACTTGTTGAATGCCAAACGTACTGTTGTACTATTTCGTAAAAAAACAATCTATGACCCATTGTTTTCTATTTTTACAACGCCTAATAGGCACCTCATAGAGGTTATAACATATATTCAGAAACTTGGTCTATAATAAAGTGTTTTTTCTTATTTCGCCAGTATGATACCCTCATGAAAATACTTAATTCGGTTATGAAGTTCTAAGTTTGCTCATGGAATTTTTCGTGGCTTCTTGATTTTATCAAAATTTAGCTGTAAAAGAAAGCAGTTTTGTAGCAGGCTTCATATAGGCAACTCAACCTTTTTTTACAGAAAAACCGAATTGTCATTGTATTAGCTTGATCATTGTTGTTTGCTCACAGAAAGTGACTTTCTTTGCGTTGGCTGCTGGTGGTTTGGGTTGTAGGTTTTTTAGCTGGATGTGCCTGAAATTGGGTGTTTTAAATAATTTCACTGTGGCAGCAACAAACACTGTTAAAATTGTTTAATGTATCTTACCAATATCAGTTATTTAAAAACAGTTTCAACAGTCTATCTGGTTGATGTGAGATAATTGTGCGTGAGCAGCAGGATAATTGAACAGATTATACATTAGAGAATAGGCAGCGTAGGTTCTGTTTACTGAGACATTACACCTGACTTTTAATTACAATTGGAGGCATGTGTTGTTTAGTGGTTAAAGTGCTTGCACTTCAATCCAGGGTCAGGGGCTCAAATCCCAGCAGTTTTATCGGTGAGCAAGATGTTTGGCTTCCTATACGCCGTACCTGGTGGGATATGGGCATAAAATTAATATGGTCCCTAGTTTGATTGCACTGTTCATAGTAACTGTGAAGTCATGCTAGTGAAAGATCCCCCTCTGTGTTTCCGGAAGAGTAGCCGGTGTCACAGCGGGCATGGGTATAGGGTGCTGCTCACACAAGCTCTGCTTATGAGACCCGTCAATAGGGTTGCTCGTTTGAGGCACAGCTCAAATAACAAGAAAACAATCGGACAATTCAGCTAGTGAGGAATTGAGTTTTGAATACATAAAAGCATACTAGCCCAGGGGTGTATTTAACACAGAATTTTGACTAGCTCTTAATTTGTGAATGTGTAGTTAAGATGTGATTGGGTGGGAGGGGAGGGTGTCTGGGCAAGGGTGGAATGTGGGCACCCTTCCCTTGCAATAGCCTGGTGTTGGTGGAAAAATTTTAACATACACGTTCTGAGATGCCTGTAAATGCCTTCTAAAGTAAAGAATGTACATTTAAATTAGTGATGACATTGTTGCTGACTTAGAAAGATAAACTTGCACCAAACAACTACTATATACAACTTGGATGTTTAAGACTCTTCAGTTTGTGTGCATCGAAGTTAAAGTTGGGAAAGTGCTTTGAATTTTGTTTGCAAAAACATAATTTCTTGAACATTCATGTTATTACAAGTGTCATTCATTAATATTAGGGTAATAGTGCGCAATAATGAAAATAAAGACAGGACCAGATTGCTTTCGTTCGTAGAGTTAAGGGCTTGCAGAACGGCTACCCGCGCAGGAGCACAGCCGTCTAGATGAGAAAGAAGGATAATAGAAATGTTTTAAGAATTGTTATATCACTAAATGATTATTTTTTAGTGATAATTACTAATAACTATTATTATTCAACAACAACTATTAATATCGACAATAATTCTTCACTGTTTTCCACTAGTTTCTAAGTATTGATGAATTCTAATTATTTATCATCATTATAATATTATCATCATCCATCATCATCATCCTAATAGGTAATGAAATAATTATTGCTAATTATAATTTGCAATCAGTAGTAAGATTATCATCATCATTATCGCCATCATCATCATCGTCGTCGTCGTCGTCGTCGTCGTCGTCGTCGTCGTCGTCGTCGTCGTCGTCGTCGTCGTCGTCGTCATCCATAATTCTTAAATTTTTCCCTACTACTTTCTCAATATTAACGATTTCTAATTACTTGTCATTACTATATTGTTAAGGATTGCTTTTCACGAGTGTCAAACAAGTTAGCAGCAATGTATTACGAAGTAAAACATTATAAGTACAGAACAGGTAAGACTCATCGGGCGTGCTCAGAAAGTTCACGATCGCTACTCCACTTTAGCGTTATGTGTAAGCAAACCGAGGGAATGCCAAAACTATTACATCTCTCTTGTCCAAAGGATCATATATAAAATTAGAGACAAGGTCCTGTAATACAAAAAGGAACAACAAGTAAATTCACTAAGATTGAATAACAATGTTGCTAAGTAACTGAAAAACCAAAACAGTTGCTGTACTCCACGTTTGTCCTGAGGAGCTACAATGTTCTTGATATCCTCAGTCTAAGTACGATTAGGTTAATTTCAATCAGCAAACAACTCATGCCCTAGATGACTGACATACTTTTCAAATATTACAGCCTTGTCAGGATTCAATGTGCCACCAATTAACCTATACGCTCTTGGACAGCCTTCAAGGGGTTGTCATGTCTCTCTTTAGTTGGAACATGAACCAGGATGTCATCAATATACCATTTTACTTCAGGCAAATCTGCAAAGCTATCAATGGCAGTTTGATCAAATATTTCACTAGCATTGCATATCTCCATATCTCCATATCTCCATATCTCCAAAAGTTACCACAAGGGTCACTAAACTCAGGAGTCTAGAAGATTCACCACCTATTGGGATTTAGTGGAACAAGATTTTACACCAGGGGTAAAATAATTTTTCAACCTTGAGAACCTTGAGAATGTCTCAGTTGTTCTGGGAATTGCACATGGAGCTTTCACAAGTTGGCAGTTTTAATACCGGGGATGTAATATAAGCCTGAGATCACCTATACCTTTGTGAACTGGCACAAGAGAATACAACCACTGTATCGGTGACCTATCTTTGACTATGACACCTGGACTCACAAGATTATTGAGTTTCTTCTTCAACTTCTGTTTTAGCCTACATGGGACTGCTCTACGGTTAGAATCATCTTTAAATCTTCTAGAGATATTGGTTCACCAACCTTACCAAGCCCAGTAAATACATCATTGTACTCACCACCAAATATTTCATTAACCTGATGAATGACTCTCACATCTAGTAACATAACTAAATTTTTATAGCTGACGTCCTAAGTAAAATTTGGTTTTCATCGTTTACGATATAGAACTTAATTGTAACTGATTCACCACTTTGCACTGAAATATTCCATTAATGTGACTAATGACACTGATATTATGTTGCCTTAGCTTGTAAGCCTGGTGGAAATTTTAAAAACTTCTCACTTCCCAACTGAGAAATGGACATTGTTTCACTTTTGTCTCAACACTGTGCCCTTCGATGTTAAAAGTGAGCCATAACCCGTTTTTCTCAAAGACACCATTATCAGGACGTTTGTCAATTGTGTTCACTTAGAGAGATACACTGTCATCTGTACATTCTTCTGATCGGTCGGCATGCTCCACATATTTACCCTTCCTCTGATATGATTTTCCTTTGCTTTGTGGTTGCATATTATGACATTTCCTTGTAAAATCGTCCTTATTGGAGCAGTTATTGCATGGTCTGTTATAAGCAGGACATATTGCATGATTGAATCCACAGAATAAGCAATCTGTACTCATCGCATTCCATTAACAAATATCCACGAGACAAAACAGAGTCGATATTACTATCCATGGGGTCTACTTTGGATTAATGGCAAACCATGTATTTCTTGATTCTAAAGGAATTTGCAAAGTTATGAAGTAAAATTATGCCGTTTCACTAACAAGACCGAAATCGGGCCCAGTTAGTAGTCTGTGAATGGACCGAAAACAGGCCCAGGTTTGTGCACAACCTCTGACAGTAAATATTTGCACCAGAACTGATTAAACAATACTTATAATAATTTTTAAACATCCGCAACACAAATTATTGGTAACTTGTAATAATAATTAGATAATAACATTTAATATAAATAATTATAACAATAGGACATTATACAACAATGCAAAATGTAGATTACATTAGAAAGATTTTATGCAGCGCTCGCTATTGATTACTCATATTACCAGTCTGTATGCTTTTATGCTATATAGCTACTGACACAACTTAACAGCAGCAGTGCTCAGCGTCTACCACTAGCAGCAACATATTCTTTTGCTGCGAGTGCAGCTCTTTGTGCAGAGGTTTCCAGCTGTTGGCAAAGCGTGAGCGAGTCCACCAAAGGAGAGGTCGTTGTGTAGCCTGCGATGACCACTTCACCTCTAGAGAGAGGGGGGCTGAGCATAAGTGCCTCTTCCACAACGGCCCTTTTCAGGGCCATCAACCATCACTAAAGAGTTGAATTGTTCTAGTCCTTGGTTTGTGTCAACATTCCAGCGTAGATTCACTTCAGTTATATGAATAACAGAATGACTTAATTTACTTAGAAATAATAATTATTTTAAGTCCCATTTGAAGTGTAATAACTTCTTTTTGATGATACAACAACTATTCTTTTTATGGGAGGTTGACAGAGGCATTATTTCTTCCAAGGAGTTGACCAATCGAATACAATCATATACATTGCCCATGAAACAGAACTCACAAAAATACAAATAATCTAATACATCCAATAAGCAATGAGCACATGGTGCAGTTTCTTTACAATCAATCACAGGTAGAGGAAGTCTCAAGCCCTTGCAAGGTAGTTGGAGGTCCTTAAACTGTAATCTTCCAGCTGCTGTTACTTACCTTGATGCATTACTTATCGGTTCATAAACGTTTGAGCCACCTTGCGCTATACTAACTCGAGAGGATGACAAGCGAGATTTGGTATATTTACCTGCAGCTACATATACCGACCCCAGGTGCCTACACTGGTTTGGTGTTACTCTTTTCTGTGGTTATTTCTATGTATTTTAGGTTGCCACTCTTTTAATGCTATGCAAAATTAAGGATTTTGGGAGCTTTGTTGCAAATCTAATTCAGATGCTTCTGGAAGGCGAAGAGGGACATAATGTAATGGGGAGGGGAGGGGCGGGGCAATCAGGACAAGAGTCTAAGGGGTAGAGGTGTAGCCATTGAAGTCTCCTAAGATAACTGATAATGTTGTATATTTCAGTGTGGTTAGCCTTGCACTGTTAATATGTTCCATTCAGGGATGATATGATAGCAACATTGGTGCATATGACATGATGTAGTACCCTCATGTGAAGATTAGCGGTTGCTACCTTGTTGAAAGACCTTCAAAAATTTCACAATATAAGAACTTTTAAATTAAGAAATTTTTTAAACTTTGGTATTGTGAAAAAGTTAGTAAAAATATATAAGAAATCCACCCTTTCAAACCAACATACTGAAAGTTTTTCTCACCAGGGGATAAAAAATTTATATCGGTTACGTGAATATAAATTACAAGAAGGGCAACTGTTTGTGTTCAGAGAAACTAAAAAGTCAAGCAAGTACTTTTGTATATTGTGGTAGACCTTGATGAATGCCAGCTTTTACTATCGGTTTTGACGACTGCTGGGCTGGTAATGACCCTTTGTTGATCCGAATATGTTGATATTGGGTCAGCACAAGATGTCCACTTTAGCAGAGGACCTTTGAAATGGCCAAAGATCTTGCACCAACCCTGGAACCAAAAGCAATCTTTCTCGAATAAACAGAATTATCAATCCAAAACCAGGTACAGCTTCAAAACCCTGTGGAGTGGCTGGTTGGATCATTGAGACATGACTTTGCCTTTTAGCAACTTGGAACCAATTCTCTTTAACCATATTACGTTTAATCATTTTTGAACTATTTATACTTGTATGTCACTCACCGATCTGTTTACTTCCTGTTGATGTACGCTTGTATGTATATGCTAATTACCTTTTGCCAGCCTGCCTATATAAAGGATGATTTCGCTCATACTCTTTGCATTCATCTATGTACAGCCCACCACTCTAGAGGATTTCCTTCCTGGGACTTGGTATCTCTGAAGAAAGCCATTATTCAAGCTGTCATGCTGTGTAGTTTTCTCTAGCCAATGGTTCTTTGTTTGCCAACTGATCGGAATAAAAACGATCATTAGTTCTCACTGTCGTACTGGCACAGTTTCACAGGTGGGATAAAGTAGAATACTTGAGATTAGTGGAATTTTGTAGAAAGCAGACCGAACTCCATTACAATATTATTCATGCATATATCAAAATTACGCTCCAAAACCATGTAGATGGCTCACGGATGATGCTAAGTTGTCACAACAATAAAACTTATTGTCATTGCTCTTATTGGCTCTGAAGTTTTTTGAACAAAACTACTTGCTTATAACTTCTCTTGATTTACAATGTAGAAAAATGTACAATGTTAGAGCAGATAAAAACTGTGGGTGTTCCATTAGTTCATGGTACGCTGCATCAACATAGACAGTTTGACCTTCGTTCTTATACAGTTTTTGTAGCAGGCTTTCACACACCACTACAAATACAACAGCGCACAAAACAGCCAGTCCACCTCCTGCTGCATGCGGTCACTTCAAAACTTCTCCATACGAACTATTCTACCTCAAAATTTACCATGGTCTCTAACCAACCTTTGCTGAGTTCAAAATTCAGACTAGTCAGATTAATGTAAGTTTTAATGTGGCTATAGTTTGTTGCACACAACCTATTTAATCACACAAGTGTGTCCTACAGAATCTCAGTGACTTCTAACCTCTAATCAAAGCAGTTGCTCATTGTGTATTGATTAAGGAGGAACGATGTCCATTTATAATGTTACCATCATTATACATGATCATAATAATTATTATTATTAACTTCATTGAATGTGGTGAACTTCTTAAACTTGCCATAACAATATACACCTTAATATTATGTCCCGCTAAATAACAACTGCTATACAATACTGATGCAATTCCTTTGCTCACTGCCTACTACTAAAAAATTTAATTTTGTTACAAATAAACTAATGATATGTATTCACACATATGGAGTTATCTCCTCTACTTTATGCTTGGCCAATTTGAACTGCTTTGAAAGAAACATCACCATATACAGGGCTATATATAACGATACCTGTGTCTATACAGGGCTATTATACAACAGCTTTTGGCTATATACCAAGACCCAAGGTCTAAACTAGGTTGAAAACTAATGTTGATTAGCTTAAATATGACTTCTGCGAGCTATAGTTGCCAAGAGCAGACAGCTGCAAACTTTAATGAGATAGATTACAAGCAAGGGACCAAGAAAGTAGGTTTGATAACGAAGGGTGCGGGGATGTGGTAAGAAGTGAGTGATTGTAGATGGGGGTCACCACCCAGGGTTGTAGATAGCAGGTAGAGGATAAGTAACTGTAGTGCAACAAAATCTCTCAGAGTATAACTACAAGGCTAAAGTATCGTCTTTTAGCAGTTGTGTATAAATGTAGTGGAATTGACATTTTTGGCAGTTACCACCCTTGCTGACTGAAGTGAAGGGAAAATTAGACAAATGGTAAATAGATGAGTAAGCCAGCGCTTCAGAAATATAATTCAGACAGCAATAAGCATGTTTGCTGTACACCAATTAATAGCATCCTAGTTAAACTGTGTACAAACTCTTTACAAGTAGGACAGATTCTAACAGTTTTGATTTAGCTGTAATAGTAAACAGATTTTTCTACTTTTTTATAATATGTGAATTAGAGCATGGTTTACTTCCATCTGGTACATAGTGTATGGTGTGAGGAATCGGTAGTTGATAGATGAAAAGTGCAATAATACTTGGAATTTGGTGCAGCAGACTGGGATTCTCACTGAGTTGTACAACAAGCTAGAACTAGAGCATTCCTGACTATTTGTGGGTACCATTTTCCATTGAAAAAAGCTGACTCTGTGCAGTACTAGTTCCTTCCGCCTGATAAGTTTTTAGATGAGCTATCTAAAAAATGGGCAAAACTATCTATAATATAAACATATTGTGGTAGATTTTAGTGCACACTAGTAGTAAACAGGTCGTTTACGCTAGAAACCTTGCGAGACAATGCGCTAGACTTTTACCCTCAGCGTTTGGCTAATAGCTGTTGGGTAGAAAGTCCTACTGTGCCGGTGGCATAGTAAGCAGGGCCGGTATTGACCCCTGCAGGGTCGGTACTGACCCCTACCGACCCGGTACAGCTGTACTGGGCCGGCACAAGATGGCCGCCTTAGAGGAGGATCCTCAAAAGTGTCTAAGAACTTAGTCAAGGTCGAGAACAGGAAGTACTCACCCTTAAACTACCAACTCCATGGACCTAACTCTACGTACAGCCTGGGAGCCCTGTAGGATCACTCATTGGACAATCAGGAGAAAGGACTCCGCCCTAAGTCACTTGGCACCTCCCTTATTATTTACATTGCATTGTTGATTGGTTTGTTATTTATATAGTTAATGTAATTGGTTAATCTACTTCCTGTGCATTGACTGCTATATGTTTTGTGCTTGTTAGCTCTCCTATAAAATGAGAGCACACACTGTTAATCTTTGCATTCATTACAATGTTGCCATGGCATATACTCTTTTATTGCTAAACCCTAGAGGAATAATTACCCTCAGGACAGCTTAGAGAATAAAGCCATTATTACAGACACTACACGGTACTGTTTGTTTGAGCCATGGGCTCTTGCCTTACCGGGTAATTCGGTTGCCCTGCACAGTTGTCACTGTCGGTCAGTACAGTGTCCCCTCTGGAGAGAGGTAGAATACTCGAGATTAGTGGATGTCCGTGGTAACAGACCGGAATCCATTACAATATGAATATTACGAGGACTTAAGGAAACATTGCTTCATTGACTGCGTCGTTTCTTGTTGTTGGCTTATTTAAGATGTCGGTGACATAAATTTTATTGGTAGCTTCAGTGTTTGGTAGTAACACACATGAGTTCCTCTCTTCATAGAACTTTTAGCCCAATGGAATTAGATTTTCGTTTGGATGAATCAAACACTACAAGTATAAACTTTGATTTCACACAGTTAGATAGACTTGGTAATGAGATAACCTCTGAATATGTTAGCTAGCTTCTCAGCAACATGAAAAAAGTAAAACAACTTCATCAAAAGTTTTTTGAGTGTGTGTAGACAAGATTGTACTCGAGCTGAAAACCTTGCATGAAAATGACTAACTTAATTGATAGCAACATAAAAAAATGGCTATATCGCCATGGTAAAAGGTTTTGTCTAACCAGTAGAGCTTATTGCGTCATACACTGAATACAGGTACCTACAAAAAACGGTTCAGATTCAAGTTTTAACTGCTTCATGTCAGGTTACATACTTAACTTTCTAAGTTTTGGCTCAATAAGAACAACGAAACATCAATCATATTAAATAGGAGCACGGCTGCATCAGAAATTGTCCAACATTGCGCCAAATTTTATAACCACGTTCTCAACCAATCAATTAGTGGTGATATTACATAAATTGCTTAGGGTTGTACCCAGACATTCACTGTAGAATAGAGCCGCTGATGTTTTATTATTGCACTGAGCACTACTTGCATTATAACGAATGACGGAAAAATCAAAACTTAGTGAAATATATTAGGTGTTTCCGGCTAAGTTCTTGCAAGCGTACAATTGTGATAAAACGGCGAGTATTTTTTGCTTTGGCAAATACAAAATAGGATTTCCTCGCACTGTCGCTTCGTAAGAAATTCAAAGCGATGGAGATGGTGAGAAACAATGATGGTTTAAAATTCAAGATTTGTTTCATCCGTGTTTTTGCTTACCAATTAAAAACAAGTGCTTTATGGCAATCTTTATTTCTGGTTTGGATACAGCAACAATAACAATGAATCATGATCATGCAAGCTACAATGGTTGATGCAAAGCCGTAATAATCATAATAATTTATCACGTCGAATATCTTTGAGTTTCAGTAACAGCGTATTGGCGGTGCCAGGAGTTGTCATTCAGTTGTTTAGCAAAAATAATTATTTATTATGATAATAATAATTGTCACAATTTTTCATGGTTATTTTTTTTCAATTCTTAGCCTGTACGACGTATAATTGATGTAAGAGAAGACAACTCAATAAGTTTGGTTTTGTCCACATGCATCCACTTTTGACAACGCTTGAAAATTCTGACAGATTTTTTTGCGAACTTAGCCGAAAACCCATTGTCAAAAAAGATTTTGTTGAATCATTAAGCCTGATTCGTAGATGGTCGCAAGTAATCGCAGACCTTCGCAGGAGGATCTGCGATGTATGTGAAAATGGATTTTGTAGTGCTCGTAGGACGTCGCGCGCTGTCGCAGAGGCTCCTAGAAAAGTTCAGCTAAACAAACTTTCATGCAACGTCGTACAATAGGGCGTACAATTTTGTTACTTTATTTCTCAAAACCCACAGTTAGGTCAAGGTTACTTATGTTATACCCAAATTATAATCAATCTTAAAACTAATACTGCTTAATTATAAAAATTACTTTTGATTTTTTATTTATTTTTTGAATAAAATATTATGATAGTTGACTTAAATGTATAAATATATAAATCTTCTGTAATTTTTTATACAATGGCATAATTCTATAAAGTGAGATAAAAAATGATATATTAAGAAATGATGAAAATAATAATGCACCATTAAACAACAGTTATAAACTTAGTTGCAAAATATAGAATAATATTTAACGATAATATGAGGAACAGTGTAATAAAACATAATGTGATAAATAGACCAGTGTAATTGAACAACAATAATTCATTTAGCATTTATATATATGTTAGTCAGTGAAACAGGCTTCGAAATTTTATTACCTCCCAGCCAAGAGAGTGATTATACCTCTTGCAATCGCGAGCTTGCCTAGTTGCGTGAACATGTATCACAGATCATCGTACGATGATCTGCAATCACTTGCGAGCATATACGATATTGTGTGAACCAGGCTTTAGAGAGTTTTTATTTTTGGAGTGGTCTGTTTGTAAAAAGGTTTTCCGGGAAAAACGCCATATAGTCAGTGTCAAATATATTCAAAAATTTATTAAGTAGCGAGTAAAAATTTTTTAACAAGATTTCAATCAGTTTATTCTTATGCAATGTAATTTTTTTTCGTTACAACTGTTTTACAGAGATTTATTGTTTTGTTGTTGATGAGCACAACAACAATGCCGGAAATACAATTGCGACAGCGAGTTTGTTTGTTCAAAGTAAAATTTATAATCCTCTAATTTTATTTTTTGGTCAATGTTGAAGAAGAAAAAAGGTTGCTCACTCGAAAAATTGGTCCAGTTTTCGAGATACTGACTGTGCAAGATCATCAAATGCCTTCTGCGCGAACAAAAAGCATGACTCTTTTTTCGTGTATTTCTTATATCATGTTTTATTATTCTTACATTCTATACTATAAACTATATTTTGAAGAAATCTGTTTCAAATGAACATAAAACAAAACTTTTGCTCAATTATTTTTACTTTACAAATTATTTTTATTTGCATAAACAATTTTAGGTGAAAATATTAAAAATAAACGAAAAACCAACGTTTTCTGTGTACTTTCGGGTCAGTTTTCCACGGTCCACTCTTCAGTACAACCAAATTGCGAGCTATTTTGCTGCAAATTAAACTTCATCCACATGAACTTAACGCATTGAAAAACATCAACAAAACAATACCAATACTGATATTTTGCTCAAAATGCTCTTTGCTCAGTTTATTTTTATTGTTCCAAAGTAAACATACAATTACATGTGACAGCAATGAAAATTAAAAGGAAGTTCAACTATGGATACAAGAGGAGACTGGTGCATGCTTTACACTAATTTCTAAACAAAACAGCTAAACAACACATTACATCAAACAACAAAATATTGCATATGAATATATTTTTTACTACCAAAATTCTGCTACAAAAACAAAAGCAGGACCTACAAAATGTTTGCGGTTCAAAACTATATAAAACAATATCCCATTACTCCACACAATACATAAAGACGTCACTTTTTCTAGCAATTGGTGACATCACTTCCTGTAATAAATATGCTCTTCTATCTGGTGACTCTCATCACAGAAAATCTCAGCGGGTACTCATATCCATACCAGTACATTCCTAGAGAGACTTCACGATTTAGATTTACGTGACCACAATCATTATACCACCAACCAGCTGTAATGGTACAGGCTTACATATAGCTATAAAAATTAAATGCACAACAATACACAATTAGTTTGGATAATTTTTTCATTTTACACAGACATAACTTTTGGATTAGAAGAGCTGTACTTTAGTTGGAATAAGAAGATAGCCAGTCTGCTGAAAATTGGCAGATAGTTTGCACAGGGATGAGAGAAAAAATTACAGAAAGCAGAAATATGAGGATGTGGAATTATATGGAGAGAAAGGCAGGAGTGAGGGGTGATAATTTTAGCACTATTTTGTGATTTTCTACCAAAATAGTGCACGACAGCAAAAACAATACATTACAATACACAAAAATACACAAAAACACACAAAAGTTCGCATCAATACATACAAGTACCCTACAGCAAATGTGACATTCTGTTACAAAACACAGCAGCAACAACAGTTCACCAATGTGAAGTGTGAAAAGGTGTGTAGAACTGTGTAACCTTGACTGAAGCTATGAGAAAACAAAACTAGTTACTTCATTGACTGGCATATTAAAATGGTATAATAATAGTATTCGGTAGCTCTGTTTGCATTGCAAATTGCGAATAAAATAATCAGACCGGCAAAAAATTTAATCAATAAATAATCAATTTGTTTGGAGCTAACAGGTCAACAAAAATTGGCTCACTGAATAAAAAGAATAATCAACGAGCATTTATTTATATTGTTTATAAGGCGCGAACTAAACTGAACAATAAATGAATTATAATGAGCGAATTAATTCTTTTCATTTTCATAGACCGGTTTTATATCCTTAGAAAGTAATCCAAATTCATTGCAACCGTTCAAAGTTTACTGTATAGAAGGGTGGCTTTACAAACTATTCCAGTTTGTAGTGAGTCATTTTGTCTTACTTTCTTTATCTTTTTGAAACTGGGTAGTTATTTTCTTTATGATTTGTTCAGCAAACTAAAACAGTTTAATGAATAATTATGGTGTTCTAAACTAATGTCCGGTTGCATTGGTGGCCTAGTGAATTACAAACGCCTACTATTTTTTGTACTTTGTTCGACGAACAGGTGGCAAATATTTTTATTAATTTAACTGTGTGTCCATCCAAAGTAAGAGATATGGCATTGAAAAAAACAGTTTCAAGCATATTTTTAAAGTGGTAAATCTCTTTTGAAATAATGTGGGAGAATTTAAAAGAAGTGCCCTATTTTACCGGCGTCCCTTCCCACTCCTTCCTTCTCACCCACCCCCTGATCTTCTTTTAATCTATTCCAATGAGCCCTTTCATTAGCCAACTTGGGATTTCTCTGTTATAGCATACTAGCAGAAATACCCGGCTTTGCCCGTGGAGATAACATAAAAAGTGCGAAAACGATGTTAGGGAGATCAAGAGTGGCTAGTGTGTTATGGAGTTTTCTCCAGTTTTGACTTGCCAGTTGGCTTGAGGATGCTCAATTTGTCTACATGTTTCAATCATTATTTAACTGGTTATATATTTTACAAAATGTGCTGTCAGAGCATCTAACAGTTCTTTGAAAATTTTTGTCTGCACTAATTATAAATTTATAGCCGCATGGGTGTGCCAACTTCCCTCTTGCTTCATAACATAATTGAATCTTTGGACATAATTACACAACATCTGAAGAAGTGTAATGGTTGTTCCATGCAACACATTGCTCTCCCTATTGCACATCATCAACAACAACTTGTAAAAACATTAAATTTTTTTTTTGAAGAGTTGAGCGTGCAACTCTTTTGTAATAGCTCGAGTCTAGATATTCCCGGGGGTAAAAAGCATTATTTTAAGTTTATTTTCCCACCAAAGGAGATCGTCATAAAGCATGGATTATATTTCTAAATAGTCAACTCAAGGCTTTGCTGTAGTTGTGCATTTAGTGAAAAACCAACTCACAGAATCTGGTCGATATTCAAGTATTTGTATTTTAAATTTCCATATCAAAACATATGCTTAGTGACTGGGCAACCCATTGGTCATTATTTCGAAAACGTATTTTAGAATGCTGCATCAACTGTGTGAGTAAATCAGCTAAAAATGCACTGTTCACAGTGTGGCAATCACAACGCAATTGTAACAAAAACTCACAATCATTTTTATTTTCTCTGACTTTACGTAAACTTTGTGGAGCTGGAGAAAAGTTGCTTGGAATACTTGAGCCAGTTCTCTTACGTGGCATGCTGAGCAGCAGGTCAAGTCAAATGTCATTAAAATAAACAAAATGTGTACACATTTTGCACAAATTACGGATTAAGTTCCTCAAATGACTATTTTTGTCACTCCTTTTAAGCAATTTTTGTATCCAGTAATTTTGTATAATATTTTGTATCTTTTATCAACCGTCTACTATCGATATTTCAACTATGATGATTGTTACCAATGTTGTGAATAGATAGGTCAATTAATCATTATTAAATGCAAGAGTAGTAATAATAATGAAAATTAATTAAAAACCTTTAGTCAAAAATATTGCAAGTTTTTAAACCTAGACTCGCTTTGCGCTGCTGTTGTAGACCTACGTGTAACTATTAAGTATTTTTTGTCATCGAAAAGCAACTTTAAAAAGCAAAAAAAAAACAAATAAGAAAAAGTACTACTGCTGAAAAAGCCAGAGAGATTGAGAACAACTCTGATACATTGGGTTACTTTTGATTACTTTTATTTTTATTGCGGCGTATATCACTATTTCGTATGCATTACCAGTATTGCTAATTCATGGTTGTTATTATTGTTAAGATGCACTGTGACTATAGTTTTTGTTCATAAGTTTCAATGCTTATGATATTTATTTGTATCAAAGTTGTTTGTGCTTAAATTGAGGAATATAATGATATGAAAGAGATGAGAGTATAGAGCAGTACTAATATTAATGAGCAGTATTCAACCACAGTGTTATTAATTAAAAATGACTTTAAAAAAAAAAACAACTACTTTTATACAACAATGATAAAAATAATATTAATAAAAATACTAATATCAGTAAAAATAATAACATTAATAATAATCAATGACTGATAATTAAATCTTTTGTTATTTTAAATTTTACTACATAAATAAGAACTACTTTTATTATTATTATTATTACTTTTATCATTACTCTAAATATTCACAATAGTCACAATAGCAACAATGGCAACAATGGCAACAATTGCAACAATGGCAACAATGGCAACAATAATAATAATAATAATAATCTAATTTATTGTTGTTATATATTATTATTGTTATTGTTATTGTTGCCGTTGCCGTTGCCGTTGCCGTTGCCGTTGTCGTTGTCGTTGTCGTTGTCGTTGTCGTTGTCGTTATCGTTATCGTTATCAGAGATGGGGGCAAATCAAAAATTTTGGACTCAAATCAAATCAAATCATTTTCAAAATGGACCAAATCAAATCAAATCAGGGACGCGAGAAATCGAGGCAAATCAAATCAAGTCAAATCAGTAAAAATTTCAAATCAAATCAAATATTTGCATTTGATTTTCAAATATTTGTTTCAAATCATTTTTCAAAACAAGCCCTGGGAGCGAAAACAAGCACACAAAAGCCATTATTTTCATCCTCTCTACATTAATAGTGGGGGGAAAAGTGCCTAAAGTTCAAAATTCCATATAAAAGTATGTTGACATAGATGGTCACTGTTGACATTTCTGCGGCTCATGTCCAATATTATTTCGCAATTACCTTATTGTACCATATAAAAATTGAGCTCTTACAACTTATTCATGCCTTCACTAGTCAGTCACCACAGAAGTGAGGGTTGCATGCGACAGCATTGTGAACAGGCCTATACAGCTTTGTGCACTCCTACTTCATTTAGATGTTAATGAGTCACACGAAAATAAAGTATGGAAAAAAGAATCTGGGTTCAAAACTATGCTCAATGCACTGATTATCTATGGAATTGGAACGAACGTAGACAGGAATGAATGCAGACACATCTGGAATGAGCGTAGACACATCCAGGAATGAATGTCGACATACCTGGGACGAATGTCGACAATGCAACAAACCAGAGCATTTCGACTCTCACGCCTGGATGTGTCTACGTTCGTTCTCAGCGATATATAAAATATCATTTCGATTTTCGTTCCAAAAGTTGTCTACTTTGGGAAAAAACGGTAATTTATTTTACTCCTGGAACGAACGTCGAAATGGAAGTTTCAATGTTGCCAGTAATGAATGTTGACACTTCCTAGAATAAACATCGAATTTTTCTCTCTAACATAGTTGACTTTTATTCCAGGTCTGTCGACGTTCATTCCAGGATGTGTCTACGTTCATTTAAGCTATGTCTGCATTAATTCCTGTCGACGTTCATTCCTGTCTACGTTCGTTCCAAATTCCATTATCTATAATCTGGTAGTGGAATGCGAATGTATATTGGTATATTTTCTAAGACATGTGCATCTTTTCAAACGTTTCTTTTCTTGTTCCATCTGCAGGAGGCTGACTAATGGAAGACTTCAGATGGTTTAAAATTACATGCATATACACCATTTCATTTCTAATTGCTTAATTACTTTCTTTAGCTGTAGTAGCTTTCACACACACTAGAAAAAACTAAACACAGGTGATATGACTTAAAAATATAATGATTTGTTTTCATAATAAAAAGTATAGATAGTTCTTTTAGGTAATTTGCCACAATTTCCAATAAGTTTCATATCAGAGTTAATGCAACTAAAGTAATCACTATACAAGTTTAGTATTCTGACGGATATAATGAACATATGCAATAGGATATTGAGAAGTTACGAGCTGCGAAACTACATGACGACAACCTTAGTTTAATTGGTGGTTTTTGCAGCTATCAGATATTACTTAGATGTGACACAAAATCATATAGTTTTCTTTTATATTTTTTATTGTAAAGCTAAAAAATAAAGAGGCTCTACAAAAACGTCATGATGTCATGTCTGCGGATCAAATAAGAGTATGCGGTGAAAATGAAGCATGAAGCTTTGTGATGTAGTTGGTTGTTGCGGGACAGTGGGTTGTATCCAATAAAAATATTGCTGATCAGCTGAGAATTACAAAACATTCCTGCCAGTGAGGCATACCATGAGATAGACGAAATTCTTTCATATACAATAGCAATAGTTCCAATTATAAACACCAGTTATTTCTTGCGGTGGTAAAAAATCACTCATTGTTCACATCAGTACATAGAGTGAACTACTTTCTAACAAGAAGATTCGAAGATATTAGAACGCTGGTTAGAGCTATACTACGCTACACTAGAACATGGTCATCACGTTTAGTACATAGATGGTTCGTGGTTAAATTTATCACAACTGTCTCTTCTATGTGAAGTGTCTTCATTCATCTTTGTATGTTTCCTCAGTAGTCCAAACTGCATGTTGGAGCACTGCATATTCAACTTCACGGAATGAGCAACTCATTTCACGGGAAGAATAACTCTTGGTGCATATGATTTGTTGAGTATTGAATCTTTTTTGACAAAACGAGATCCACAGGGTAGCCAGCACATATATCCACATCTATAACATAGCAAAGTTGAGCAATGTACAATGATGCGGGAGAATATGATTAGAGTAAATGAAATTAATTATGCTATTGCAATCTAAATCAAATAGCATAGCATATAACAACAATGCAATGGCAAATAACAATAACACTTACTAATGTTAACCTAACATGTAATAAGCACCTTTCATTGATTAGCAATCAAACTGCTATTAATTTATTGGGTCGAGCTGCATGAACTGCCGTACTTATATGCTCTGAATGGTAAATTTAATCAATCAATAATGCCAGAAAAATATTGTTGAAAATGAAAGATCATAATACAATATTCTTGAAACAGTGCCATTTGCCCAATACTGCTACAATAAAGTCAATTTATTTAATTTTTATCCACTGCTTATTTAATTGATAATAAATCATTAAAATTATCAATAGTATCAATTTTTGTGGACTAATAGTAATAACTATTACTATAAAGAATCTATAATCAGCACAATAAGTGCAATAACAATTAAAAATAATATTCTTATTAATTATTATATAATTAATTGTCATTTGTTTTTGTGGTGTATTGTTTTGATCACTGCTAAACTTCAATTTTTATTATTTTCATTCCACATACTTACATGGTAATTTTTTACCCTTTGCTACTAAAAACAGTAGTCTTATTTAATTATCAATATTAATTAATATAAATAATCATTATCATCATAGAATCCATTGCCACCATGATAATTAATCATCATCATTATTTATTATTATTATTTACAGTGCTTAATAAAGTGAAGTTACTGTAACTACATTGGTGATGATAACAACAACATCAACACCACAATTTTTACAACAACAATGTTATTGTAACTAACTACTGTTATTATTATTATTATTATCCATAATAATATATTATTATTGTAATAAATAATAATAACAATAATAATTAATAAGGGTTTGATATCATTGATAATAATCAATAATTATTATTATCAACTTATTCAGCCATGAATAACAATAATTATTATTATTACCATAGTTATGTGGATGAATTAATGCCATGACGATTATTATTACTAATAATAATTAAGTAACAATGATAATATTACAGCGATAAAATAACCACCAACGATAAATAACAATAATAATAATAATTATTATTATCATTCCTCATTATTATTATTATTTATTAATGTTGCTATTATTATTACTATCTACTATGACTATTCTATGGCATTGATTTATTCATTCATTCATTGATTCATCCAAAATAATAATAATAATAATAATAATAATAATAATAATAATAATAATAATAATAATAATAATAATAATAATAATAATAATAATAATAATAATAATAATAATAATAATAATAATAATAATAATAATAATAATAATAATAATAATAATAATAATAATAATAATAATAATAATAATAATAATAATAATAATAATAATAATAATAATAATAATAATAATAATAATAATAATAATAATAATAATAATAATAATAATAATAACGATAACGACGACGACGACGGCGACGGCGACGGCGACGGCGACGGCGACGGCGAGGACGAGGACGAAGACGAGGACGAGGACGACGGCGACGGCGACGGCGACGGCGACGGCGAGGACGAGGACGAGGACGACGACGACGACGACGACGATAACGATAACGATAACGATAATAATAACAATAATAATAATAGTAATAATAATAATAATAATAAATCAAACAAATGATGATGATAATAAATAAATAATAATTATTATAATAAATAAATGAGTAATATATAATATTATTCCACCAAGTTGTTAGTAACCAAACAAACCACTCACCTAGTACACATAGTCAAACATCCATTTGTCATGTTCGTATCAATCCTTCATTTCAGGCCATTTCTGAGTAATTGTACAGAATTAATTAGTCATCTAATATTGGCAACAACATAATTAGCTCAGCCGCCATGCGGGGATATTGCGTAACTATAGACTGTAGTTTTAGTCATGAGTTGTGGCCTCTGTTACCCCACCCAGTAATCTTTTGCTAATACTTCTAATAAAGATAAAAAGATAACAAAACTATGATAATTTTTGCATTATTCATCAAAAAAAAAGTTAATTTTTACCAAATGATTTGAATCTGAAAATCAAATATTTGACTCAAATCAAAAAAAAAACCAAATCAAATCAAGTCAAATCACTGAGGTAGGCAAATCAAATCAAATCATCAAATCATCAAATCAGCTAATTTTGATTTGTTTCAAATATTCGAATACTCAAATATTCGAGTCAGCCGTGATTTGCCCCCATCTCTGATCGTTATCGTTATCGTTATCGTTATCGTTATCGTTATCGTTATCGTTATCGTTATCGTTATCGTTATCGTTATCGTTGTAGTTGTCGTTGTCGTTGTCGTTGTCGTTGTCGTTGTCGTTGTCGTTGTCGTTGTCGTTGTCGCTGTCGCTGTCGCTGTCGCTGTCGCTGTCGCTGTCGCTGTCGCTGTCGCTGTCGCTGTCGCTGTCGCTGTCGCTGTCGCTGTCGCTGTCGCTGTCGCTGTCGCTGTCGCTGTCGCTGTCGCTGTCGCTGTCGCTGTCGTTGTCGTTGTCGTTATCGTTATCGTTATCGTTATCGTTATCGTTATCGTTATCGTTATCGTTATCGTTATCGTTATCGTTATCGTTATCGTTATCGTTATCGTTATCGTTATCGTTATCGTTATCGTTATCGTTATCGTTATCGTTATCGTTATCGTTATCGTTATCGTTATCGTTATCGTTATCGTTATCGTTATCGTTATCGTTATCGTTATCGTTATCGTTATCGTTATCGTTATCGTTATCGTTATCGTTATCGTTATCGTTATCGTTATCGTTATCGTTATCGTTATCGTTATCGTTATCGTTATCGTTATCGTTATCGTTATCGTTATCGTTATCGTTATCGTTATCGTTATCGTTATCGTTATCGTTATCGTTATCGTTATCGTTATCGTTATCGTTATCGTTATCGTTATCGTTATCGTTATCGTTATCGTTATCGTTATCGTTATCGTTATCGTTATCGTTATCGTTATCGTTATCGTTATCGTTATCGTTATCGTTATCGTTATCGTTATCGTTATCGTTATCGTTATCGTTATCGTTATCGTTATCGTTATCGTTATCGTTATCGTTATCGTTATCGTTATCGTTATCGTTATCGTTATCGTTATCGTTATCGTTATCGTTATCGTTATCGTTATCGTTATCGTTATCGTTATCGTTATCGTTATCGTTATCGTTATCGTTATCGTTATCGTTATCGTTATCGTTATCGTTATCGTTATCGTTATCGTTATCGTTATCGTTATCGTTATCGTTATCGTTATCGTTATCGTTATCGTTATCGTTATCGTTATCGTTATCGTTATCGTTATCGTTATCGTTATCGTTATCGTTATCGTTATCGTTATCGTTATCGTTATCGTTATCGTTATCGTTATCGTTATCGTTATCGTTATTATTATTATTATTATTATTATTATTATTATTATTATTATTATTATTATTATTATTATTATTATTATTATTATTATTATTATTATTATTATTATTATTATTATTATTATTATTATTATTATTATTATTATTATTATTATTATTATTATTATTATTATTATTATTATTATTATTATTATTATTATTATTATTATTATTATTATTATTATTATTATTATTATATTAATCATTTTAATAATATAGCCACGGGCTTCAAGAAAATTGCTAAACAACAATATCAGGCTGGCATAAGCAATGAGATAATGTTGGAATGAGAAAGGCAAATACAGTTGATAGGTGGGTCGGTGGAGAAGCAATTATAAGACCGAAAAAAGCTAGCAAAACAATTATGTTTGGCGCACAAATATTATTACTTGATTCGCTGTAGCACTGCTGACCAATCAAAAGGCTGTAGCATGTCGGAGTATAATCAAAATAAATCGAAGATGTCATGAAAGGCAGAAAAATATGGCTTGGCGAAACTGATGAGAATGAGGTTTTTATTGGAAATATTGCTGCGATCTTCTAGCAAAATAAAAATTCAAGAGTGTTATAACCTAGAGAATGTAATGACGACGCTGAATATGTGTTTTGTATTAAGATTGATTCAGTAGTGCCGGAGTTTTAAGCTAACATCGAAAAAACTGACTCACATTTATATATTAGATATATATCCCATCCCACACTAAGATTCTATTTCCTATCCCGGATTGATACTGTCATGCGGGACCCTTCCCATAAGGTATAAAAGGGCTACACCGAGTTTTATCCCGACCCTAGATAGCCGGAGACCAACAAATGCGAATTCCTGAGGTCCCTAAAAACAAGAATCCCTTGTTGTTTACTACTTCCTTGCTTGTCTGTAAGCTGTGACCACCTATTAAAGACTCTTTATTGTCTTAAAACATTGATCTGAATGGAGTAGGACTTCCACCAAGCAGATGTGCCCCGAGTTCCTTGCTTCTAGTTGCGTGATCGGTGTTTTGTATTGCATGGCTGGCTCATTCCCCATAAAGAAATGAGTACTGACTCTGTATCCTATGAAAGGAGCTGCACTGCCTTTAGAAGGCAGAAGTCTTGTGGATTTGGTAATGGTATATTGCTAAGCAGAATGTAGAATAAATCATTACTCTTTTATACTCTGGTGCAATCTGTATTAGTCTGTGACTCGTTTTCTGTTGTTGAAATCTGTCATTTAGAGTAGACACTGTACACATTGCCGCAAAAGAAAAGAAATAAGATCTTGATGGAACTATCCAAATTGATTGGATCGCTGGAAAGAGGAGCTTGGTTCGTCATTAGCTCTCAATTTAGTTGGATGGCATCAAAACGGACTAAAAGTTTTTTTTAATATACCGGTTTTTGTATGGCCAACAAATGCCATTACTTTTTGACGTTACAAATTTTTTTACTAAACTCATAGTTTTAAGTAGCAATCATCGAAGGATTAAGGTTACTTTCGGACACCCTACGTGTCGGGTACTCGCTGAACACTTGTTGAGGACTCAACGATGACTGTCGCTTAACGGAAGTTGTTTGCACTTAAATCATAAACATCTTTATTTTTATCAATGTCTGTGAAAACTGTATAGCTAAAGCGAGCCCACTTTAGTTTCTTTACAACAAAAACTTAATTACGTGTATGTTATCGTCTGCTGTGTTTTTATTTACATTATAATGCATGTCACGAGTTATAACGGGAAGAAACAGTGATTAATAAAAGTTGACTCGTTAAAATTGTTGGTTAGGTGGATTCAAGGTCAGTTAACTACCTACCTACCTACCTCATTTGTCACTTCCATCATTAACCCCAAATTGCCCATTGCCGCCATGTTCTTCTGCCCTCAACGATGGGGTTTTCGAATGGTCTCGCTTAATCCCATCATTAAGCCCTACCCGTAGGGTATCCAAAAGCACCCTAAATCAGAGATAGTTCCTGTGGCAGTGACATGGAAGACAAATACACATTACCTTTGTGAGTGGTAGCACAGTTACCATTAACAGGATCATTGTCTTTGTCTTTTGTACTAAATTCCGTGTTGTTATGGAACTGGGTAAAGTAATCGTCTGTATTTCCAGTCAGTCCTACACCTTCTACCTAAATGCAATTTACAATGGACTAAATTAAAGTCCCCTTTTCCAAAAATATCCAAAACCTACAGCAAAAATAGTGGTACCAATTAATATTAACAATAGTGGTAATAGTAGTGATGGAAATAGTGATAGAGATAGTGATAGAGATAGTGAGAGAGATGGAGAAGAGACAAATACAGAGACGGAAACGCTGATGGTGTATGTGATGGTGATAGTGATGATGACAGAGATAGGTACAGATAGAAACGGAGATAGAGATAGAGAACATGATAGAGATAGTGATAGTTATAAATAAAGAGAGAGTGACAGTGGCAGTGGCACTGGTAGGGGTAGTGGTAGTAGTAGTGGTAGTGGTAGTGGTAGTGGTAGTGGTAGTGGTAGTGGTAGTGGTAGTGGTAGTGGTAGTGGTAGTGGTAGCGATAGAGATCGTAATAGTATTAATATTCAAATGAAAGTACTATTTGTAAAAGCTATTTGTAAAAGCAAGAACAATGTAATATTAATAAATGTTGAACATTATCTCAATACATCTATAACTTAATTCAAGTATCATCCTAATTATCAATTGCTTATAATTCATTAGTATAAAGGACATCAAATTGATATAACTAGGACTCTCTTACAGTATTTAAGAAGATAACATGCATGCGATAGTTGGATTTACTGATACTGGCAGAACGTGATAGTAAAGTATGCTGTCTGAAATCTGCAAAACTAGTATAAGAAACACAAATGCTAAAACTTCTTTGCCGTACAACTAGTTATAAGGGAAGTGATGGACTGTATTTTGCACCCCACAATTCAAACTCACTGTAAGTCTGTAATTGTCTGCCTCGTCAGAGACATAAAACTTTCTCCAATCTCCATTCTTCAGGCTGCCATCTTTTAGTTTGAGTCGTATGTGCAGCTGTTGGTTGGTTGTAGTTAGAGCATGGATATTGTCATTTCCTACATTCATTGAAAGGTAGTTACAAATTTTCATAAACACTCTGAATGTATTCATGTATATGTATTATATATCTGTTTTCATGTACGTACCTAACCAGTGTTCAGATCTGACTTGGCCAAAACCCCTCTTGTACTCTGCCCAGTCTCTGTTAAATGAGACGTTTCCATCATTTATATGATGCTGTATTACTGTGTAACCTTTCCCACCAATGAAATCACACCATACGTTAAATGGTGGAAGGGTTGGAAGGTTGAGCTCATAGACACCAGACTGTCGCTGTCCTTGCTCAAAGGCATCCTGACAATCTGTAACACATGTCGTGAATTGTATAATATTGATGTTGATGACTATTCACAATTTCTCAAGAGAAGCTTGAAAACTATTTCATTTTTACTCAGTTTTTATTGACAAAAAGGCATACAGTTCAAGTGGAACTAAGCAGCGTTATGTTAGACATTATGCATGTAAAATTGCGGAAGATGTAAATGACTTGCTGAATATTGTAGATGTAAAACGAGCAATAGTGGCTGTCAGCTACAGGTATGCTAAAGAACACTTGCTGATATATTTACCACGGTATTTCGTAGGTTCAATAGTTGTTGGAGTTGCTGTAGCTGCTGTGGTTAGTGTACTTGTTGTAGTTCCTGTTGTTGGTACAGCTGTTGTGGTTTCTGTGGTTGGTGTAATTTTTTTAGTCCCTATTGTTGATCTAGTGGTTCTAGCTGCTGCGGTTAGTGTGATGGTTGCCGCCCCGGTGGTAGGTATAGTTGATGTAGTTCCTTTCATTGGTACAGGTGTTGTAATTTCTGTGGCTGATGTATTTGTCGCAGTTTGTGCAGACGTTGCAGTTTCTGTGATTGGTGTAATTTTTTTAGTCTCAACTGTTGATGTAGTGGTTCTAGTTACTGCGGTTAGTTTGGTGGTTGCCAGTCCTGTAGTGGGTGTAGCTGTTGTTGTTAATGTTATTGGTACAGCTGTGGTAATTTCTGTGTTTGGTGTATCGGTTGCATTTCCTGCAATTGGTGCAGTTGTTGTATTTCCTGCAATTGGTGTTGTATTTTGTGTGGTTGGTGCAGTTGTTGTAGTTCCTGTGGTGGTTGTAGCTGTTGTAGTTGCTGTAGTTGGTGTGTTTGTTGCAGTTTCTGTAGTGGGTGCCGTTGCTGTAAGTTCTGTGGTAGACGTAGTGCTTGTAGTTGCTGTAGTTGGGGTGTTTGTTGCAAGTTCCGTAGTTGGTGCAGTTAATGTAGGTCCTGTGGTAGATGAAGTTGTTGTAGCCGATGTAGTTGGTGTATTTGTTGCAGTTTTTGTGGTTGGTGCACTTGTTGTTGTGACGATGGTTGATGATTTTGTTCTAGTTGGGGTACTTGTGGTAGCTGCGGTAGTTGGGCTGCTCGGTGTAGCTGTTGCGGCTTTTGATGGTGGTATAGTTTTTTTAGTAACAGCGACATGTGTTTTCCCTTTGTTCAGCTCATTCTCACATTCAGCGAGGCTTTTAATCAGTTTGTTATATAGCTGTTTAACAACTGTCAGGTGAAACGGTAGAAACTCAACCTCTCGGCGCTGGCGTTTGGGAACGTAATCAGGACATCTTGACTCAATGAGGTTGTAGAGTACAGTTAGTTTCTGTCGATACAAAAACAGTTCTTGAGTTGGATTATCATAACCAATCAGTTTACCAACAGCTATCTGAGTGACAAAAGAGAAAAAAGCTAGTAGCGCAAGGAACTTCATGTTCATTTGATCAGCGCACAGCAATAAATGGCATTGTCTGTTAATACCACATCATACATATACCTAAATCCCTGATAAGTAATTAGGTGTACGCCCTGATATTTATAGTGTAGTATGTTAATTTCTACAAACATCCTAAGGCTGCAAACAACCCATAACAATACTATCTGTGATCGGTTAAATAAACAATTACATTTTCTATTCTTAATCAATTTCGTCATTCTTTTGGCAGTCTTGTTTGAATGACACATTGCGATAAAAACCAATACAAATGCAGTTATCTACAATGTGATTCTCTTTGTCAATAAAGATGGAGATAATTCCTCTAAAAAGCATAGTTCTTAGTAATATGAGTTTTAACAGGTGCTTATCAAACATTTTCATGAAAGTGGTGTTTCTGTCAAAATAGTGACATAATCAGCCTGTCATACTAATGCTGGCAGTAGGTGGTCACTGGCAATCAATTTTTTTCTGATCTCAAATGCTAGATGCAGGTCAAATATAATATGAGCAGAAGTTGACAAAGGGTAAGCAGTTTATAGAATGGCAAGAAATGTAATGGTTGTTTCATAAAATGGTGTTGCATATCGAGCTCACTATTTATCACAGTCAGTTTTACAACACAAAAAGCGTAGTCTGGTTGGCTGTTTTTTTCTTGGGTGTAAAGTAACCAAGTTCCTCCCTTGGTTAGCCTTCAAGAAAGATAGATAACTTTATGACCATCAGTTCCGAACATAAGAATGCTATGTAATAGTTGTTTACACCTAGGTTCTTTTACACTTAGCAGGTTTTGGATTGTTACCGAAGCATAGCAGGACTACAAGTAACCATGTTTGGTTTCCAGTGCTAATAATTAATTAAGAAAACATAATCTTGAAAAACGAATCCAGCTAAAATTTCGGCTTATGTGCTTTTTATTATATGCTTCAAATATAACCATGAACAGTGTCTGCCTGTATGTACCTTTTACATACAAGTAGATCGACTATCGTGACAGCTGTGAAACATGTTGAGTAAACGATTTATTTGACCAGTTCTATGTATAACCATGGGTTAAATATGGCATTTGTTCTCAAATGGAAGGTTTCTGTTTGATGAGACCTCAAGTTGGTGGCTGGAATCTTAAACTCTTACTAATTTGGGTAAGGAGATTATAAAGACCGCCATGTATCAGTTCTTTTTGTCAAACTTGTTTGCAACAGAATTAAATGACATTGATGTCAAACTGCGAAGTTTGGCTTAAATAAGAAAAATGATTGGACAAAATAAGAAATTGCCGCAGTGACAGCGCTCACTATTTTTAGACAGACCAAAATTTAAATTTTCATTGTTTTCAAAAAGTTCTTTGCAACAAAAAAAATATTACTTCCTTTGAGGAATACTGTGGCAGTGAAATAATATTGGTGCAAGCAGCTATATGATGGGGAGTAACAACAGATTTACCGCAAACTAAAACCTGTAGGCTCGAACTTTTCACACATGATGTATCCATAGATTCATTAGTTTTAACTTCCCTTTATAAATTACTAGCCGCAATGACTACCCGTTACCAACGAATCATGCATGCAACAATCCATTATTGTGGACTTCCAAAGTTGACCAATTTGAAGTGCAAGCTCCAATTGTAAAGATATGAGAAGTTATGTAATCAGCCTCACTAATCAGACAACCCCTAATACAATGGCATATAGATAATACCCAGAACAACTGGGACTTCTTTTCTTTGGCGGCATTTTAGCTACAATAAACTTTATTTTAGATTATTATTTAAAAGTTAAATGTAAAACATAACAAACAACAGTGAAAGTGAATTCAAATCAGTGGCAGTAGTTATGTGCATCAATTGTAGGCCATGGCTTTGAATAGTTCTCTGAGAGAAAGTGAAAGAATAAATTATAGTTACTGTTGTGATGAAGTTCGTAGAATGGGGGACACAGAACTGAAGACAACAAATAGCAACAATAGGTACAGGTCCGGAAAAGAGCAGCATAGTAAGAAGAATATAAAAGCCAAATGCTCAAGAACAATCATTTTTTCAGTCTTACTCCTAAGTCAACAGTGCAACACGCTTGTTGATATTTTGTAAGTATGTAAATTTTCTTATGGAAATGAAAAAATGAATTAATGATATAATAATCAATAATAATAATAATTAATAATAATAATTAATAATTATAAATTAATAATTTCTAATGAATTATCTAATGGAAATACGCCCCAGAGTTATATATTTTCTTCAGATGTAGCCATGTAACATATGTTGATATTTTCTTGTCTCCTTGCCAAGTAGAACGAATAATAATAAAGTAGCTACGAATAATAATAAACTTTATTTCAGATTATTATTTAGAAATAAAATGTAAAACATAGCCAACAAAAGTGGAAGTGAATTGAAATCACTGGCAAGTGGAACATCCGTGTTCGATACGTACGTTGGTAATGGAGAAAAGCAAAGCCCTGTAGTCTATAGACTATAGGTGTTTTGAGTAAATAGTATAGCCCGACGGGTCGTTACGGAGAAGCCACGTGCCGACGCATCATTTGTTAATAGCCGCGGCTCCTATCAGTACAAAGCGCAATTGCGGCAGGCACTACATCCGCGCCGGAGAATTGCTGTTGTTATGAAATATGTACGTTAATTCACAGGCATTGTGCGTTTAGCATGTGTGGCAGGAAAACTGTTTTTGGGACTGTTCGTTTTAATTACCGGAAATCAGTTTCTGTCGCCGAATGATCCTGTTACGACTGAGAGTTGGGCTAAAAAATGTGCACAGACAAACAAACAGACAGACACGACTTCTCTTTATAAGGTAGGCTAGCAGTATTGCACATCACATTCAAGTATCTTAATGCCAACAAGATGTATTCTCACCTTGTTCCACTGCCTTGTGGTTCGTCGGCCCTGCCCTGCCCTTCCATGCTCCACCTTCTCCATCTCTTCCTTTCTCTCTGCTTGCTCAACTTGACTGATGACCCAGTTGTGTTATGTACTGACACATTGCAGTCATTGCTAAAGCAACTAATATGCACACAAATGTTTTTCTGGTTCCAAATTTTTGAGCCAACCAAAGATGTCAAAAAAATGAAAATTCTTGAGGCACTCCTAACTTGCATTGAAAACCACATCCTCTCCTGTATCATTCTTGAAAGTTCAATGAGTTGAGCCAATAAGAGTATTGCGATGTGTTTGTTGGACGAAGTACAAAAAGTTAAAGGTGTTTGTAACTCAATATGTTGCTAACGGAACGGAATATTAGTTTAAAACATAATTATTCAATGAACTGTTATAGCTTACCTAACAAATCATAACTTCCAATTTTCAAAACTTCAAAGAAAAGATGAAAACTGATTTGTTATAAACTTGAAAAAACTGCAAACCTGCCCTTTTAACATGGTAAATCCTAAACTACCGTCATAAAATTTCGAATTATTTTTTAAAGAGATAAAACCAGTCTATGAAAATGGAAAAACTAAACTCGCTCGTTATAATTTGTTTAGTGTTCAGCTTTATTCAGGACCTATATGAGTAAACATAATTTGATCATTTTTTCCATTCAGTGAGCTACTGTTTTTGACCTCCGAGTTCCGAACAAAAAGATTATTTATTGATTAAATTTATTGTTGGTCGAATTATTTTTAGTGCATTTTTTTTGGTGAAAATAGGCCGCGAATACTTTTAATGTTTGATGGAAAAAGGATGGAAGATTTCCTGTTCACCACAAGACTGCAAGACTAAATCAAACCGTAATATCACAGTAAACTTCACAGAATGATGGCTTTTACATACCAGTGGTAGAAGTTTGGTGGCACTGTGGGGGGATGCATCCCCCTACTTCAATGACTCAGGGGGACAGTGAACCTTACAGTCTCCCCCTACCCCACTGCATTAAAGGGGTAAAAAAGGTGTTATCTAGCTTTCCATTAAATGTCAATACATAAAAACATCACCAGTCAGCTTTTTTTGACCGAAAATATGTGGATTTTAGAAAACCCTGTGCTTTTCCGCTCTGTAATCAGGACTAACTGTCCCATACCTCTACTCACACACTTCTGTTACATATCCAGTTTTTTATTCATTTTGTTGAACAGGCACTTAATCTTTAGCTCAGCTCTGCGTTTACCTATTTTGGTTTGCTACAATCAACTAGTTCACTACCTATTATCCATTAAAAATTGTACCCCACTAAGGTTTATCTATCATGATATGTTTTGTACAACAAAGCTTCTGAAAAGAGACAAAAAGAACAAGAGAAACTTATATTTATTGTTTAATTTTGTGCTACTGATGATGACGTCACTATTTGTAATAAATGAAAATATTAATTCCTGTAGCAGTTAATAACATCACTTTCTGCAGTAGTTGATGACATCACTTCCTGTAATGGAAATGCCTTTCTATCTCGTGACTCTCATGACTGAAGACCTCAATGGAGCCTCATAGCCTTCCCAGTGCATTCCTTTGAAGGATTCACGGTTGAGATTTACTTGATAACAGTAGTTGTACCACCAACCAGCTGTGATAATACACACATACATATAGTGAGTTCACACAAAATGATATAACCACAGCACACCAATACACTACAGGCCATTACTGTATCTATCTGTAAAAACTTGATGGTTGACAACAATATTTAGTAGTCTAAAGCTTTGGTAAAGTCTCAAAAAAATGTTATATTTTGACTTATGCTTAAAACAAAACTAATTCATTCCTTGGTTTGTACATAATGATATTTCGGCTCAACTCTGGCTGAGTGCGAAAGGGCATGGTCATAAGAAGTACCGTTAGGTGTACATGAGCTATCAGTATAAAATTTACATTGCATCTGAGCTGGAGAATTTTTATCACCAAAGTTTAGTTGATTTATGTCTCAAAGCGCTTAATAATGACTTTTATATGAACAATCAACACCAACCTTTGTTTTCTCAATGTCATTTTTTATGTAAAAATTTCACTGTTTTCTTAGTAGGCGCTACTGAATCAAACAGAAATACAAAGTAGATGACACATTACCTGCTTGATCAGCAGCACAATTACTAGACACCAGATCATTGTCCCTGTCCTTTGTACTGAATGCCATATTGTTGTGTCTGATAAAGTAGTGGTTTGTATCTCCAGACAGTCCCTCACCTTCCACCTACAAACAGTATTCTCAGGTACAAAAAATTTGAATACTATTTTTAAACAAGTTTAATAGAGATTATGCAGATATAAACACAAGCGCAAGCATCCCATGTACTTCCAGAAACAGAAAAATAAAAAATGGATAATTTTTCCAAAATTAAGCAGCTCTAATTTTATAGTGAAGTGATTTCCAGCAAAAAATAGCAACGTTGAAAACAGTTCCAAACGGATAGTACAAGCAAATTTCATTAAACACCGTCTTTTTTTTATTGTGTAATCTATGAGATTGAATGACAAAATTAAGACGAAAGGGACAAATACAAAGTGTAAAAATTGGCGGGAGTTAAGCGAAATGGATACAAACAAGGTGTTTACTTGGCTATCAAGAATGCAAAGAACCAAACTTACCGTAAGTCTGTAATTGTCTGCCTCGTCAGAGACATAAAAATTTCTCCAATCTCCACTCTTTAGGCTGCCATCTTTTAGTATCAGTTCTATGTTCAGCTGTCGGTTAGTTGTAGTTAGAGCATGGATTTTATCATTTCCTATTTGAATGGAATACAATTTATTTACCATGCAAACATGTGCCAAAAATTATTTGAATATCCATTGACACATATTTACAGGCAGTCATTGACAAATCAGTGGGTATACCAGAGCTGTTAGTCTATTTCAAATGCATTAGTCAAGATAATGCATTGTGAAATAAACTGTGTGGGATTGTTTGAAAATTCTCGGGAGAATATTTATGGTATTTTTGTATCCCAGTGCACACTCTATGCTAGAGGTCTCTCTGACGGTCAGTTGACTTCCGCATGCCTCCCAACAACTCAGACACTAAATACATTTGTATTACTAACCACAAACTACTGTATACAAATACTTGGTAGCCTGGCATAACAATATCAGGGTTTTCCAGGCTGGTGAAGGATCCTGGGCCACCAACAAAACAGCTGCCATAGCCTGAGAACTAGAATCGCCCCAGAAATCTGAGGGACCGATACCCACCTTTCTACTACCCACATATTTCGTATAACCTGGGCGCAACGCTGAGAAATCTGAGCATCATTCCTAGAGAGTTCGAAGGAAACTACTGTGTTTATATGTACGAACCTAACCAATAGTCAGATATCACATCACCAAAACCGTGCTTGTACTCTGACCAGTCTCTGTCAAATGATATGTTTCTTTTGCTCACTCTGCGCTGTATTACTGTGTAGCCTTTCCCACCAATGAAATCACACCATACATTAAATGGTGGAAGGGTTGAAAGGTTGATATCATAGACCCCAGACTGTTGGTGTCCCTGCTCAAAGGCATCCTGGCAATCTGTAACATGTGTGATAAATTTTGTTGTAGCTGATTGTAATGTTCTCACATTTGCTCTCAGACAGAGTTATAAAGCATTCCATTCAATTTGTATCAAATGAAAGACGTTTAAGTTCATGTTTCCAATTAGTTTCTTGCAACTGAACATAAAACATTTGTAAACTTAATGCACGATATAAACATATAGAAAATATAAATATTAAAAAGGAAGCTGATATTCTTCACAGATTCTTTTGAATGTACACAAAAACAATAATGGTTTGCAAATGGGAAGTTACACAATAATGATAAGTTTTACCTTTGTACTTCAGAGGGACTGTAGTTGTTGTGGTTGGGAAGTTTTTGGTAGTTGTTTTAGAAACAGCGACAGGCATTTTCCCTTTGCTCAGCTCATTCTCGCATTCAGCAAGGCTTTTAATCAGTTTGTTATACAACTGTTTAACAACTGTCAAGTGAAACGGTAACAACTCAACCTCTCGGCGCTGTGTTTCACGTACGTACTCAGGACACTTTGACTCAAGGAGGTTGTAGAGCATGCTTAGTTTCTGCCGGTACAAAAAGAGTTCTTGGGTTGGGTTATCATAACCAATTAGTTTACCGAGCCCCATCTGAGAGACGCAAGAAAACAAAACTAACAGCACAACAAACTTCATGTTTGTTGGACCAGCAACCAACAGTAAATGGCATTAAAAGTTATTCTACACCATACAAAGACTTAGATTCCTGCTATGCAAAATAATTTATGCACTGCTACTCAAGGCTGCGTGTACTGTATAGCTCTCAGTCTCACCCAATCTGTTCATTCCCACCCGTACCTAATGATGTCAAACAATGCATTAGGGCACTGATCTGTGATTGGTTAAACAACCAGATGGTGAACAAACGTATCCATCTATTGCCACTTACCCAAACTTGTGTGTGTCATGGCATTCATGTGAGTAATTAATAATGCTAAAAAGGCCACCCGCGATGATACATTTGTTTAACGCTTCAGATCAAGAGTGCTGCCTCTACAGCTGCTCTAAGCATTGTTATGTAAGAAGGCAGACATTTACAAAACATTCTCATCAAAGTGATAACTTATCAAGATATAGCATCTAAGCTAGTAGCCTAATCAGTTGGTGAAGTGTAAAAACATACAAAGAGAAGAAAAGTCTGAAAATCGAGAAAATGCACGCAACTTTTGACAATGCCATGTTACATTCAATGATAATTTTAATGTAACAGTTGGTGATCAAATAACTTTTCATATTTATAATTGGAGACCTAAAAACACTTGTAATCTTGTGGTTGTCTTTGTGGTTTTTGTCAACCAGTAGGGGTTTTGAAGAAGAGATCCATCCTATTAATCGCACTAGATTCGCACAGTAGTTTCTTTCTATGACCCAATTTTAAACATTAATAACCTAACATAGACCCAGGCCTAAAGCATTCTTTGAGTTAGACTTTGTTTGATACAACAAAAATGTATTACATATCTATTCACCACAAGACTATGATTCTGATGACTGGTCATGTTTTCAAAGCTACAAAAATACGGTGTATAACGATCTTGTACTTATCACCGTTAGCAACCTCCTGACTAAAAGTAAAATTTATGGAGTCGAAGTCGGGTTGAAACACTAAAGTATGATTGGCTCCTAGTATTCGGACTATTTATGACATAGATAACCTCTTCCTAATGTGCCAGCGTGTAGAGATATTCATTTAAAGATTCCTCTAGTACATCTGTTCTTCTATCTTTATTCCTGTAGTCTGCTATCCGTCTAGTCTGTAGGAGGTGAGGCAACCTATGCATAACAACTGACAACACTGTGTAAGGAGGGGGTGAGGGGAGGTAGCGAAATAGACTGTTGGGTTTTGAGGGGTTTCTGGAAAGGAGGTCTAGGGAGGGACATGAGATACTAGTTTGTTTTACTGACATTGGCTGCAAGGGCAATTCAGGGGAGCGAAAGGTAACTTACCGCGCCATTTTTATATGAGAATCAGGATGTTTGGGGACGGGTTGCAGATGAAAGAGGTGTAGAAAAAAAGAGGAATCAATAGATGCTTAGCTTATTAGTTGTGCGCTTAGAATTCAATTAAAATATTACTAAATGGCAGACTCACCAAGTATTAACAATACAGCTGATAAATGGATCACTGATAATTATATAGTGTGTCACTATGCTTGATAATTTCAGTTGGGCTTTGGGAGGGAGTTAGGGAATTACATTCAGCTTTGATTTACAAATATTGTAGTAGTTTTGCACATTCTACTACGACAGAATGGTATCACTCCGAAACTGTTTACTATAATTCGTAGTCTACGCCAAATGAACGTTATAAAACTTCACAGGGTCCACGACCCAGACGCAGAATAACAGAGTTTTCACTTAATAAATATTTATTCCATAATCTATTTAAGCAATATATAAGGGGTATTAAGCAAGATCCACTAGACTTCCGCCCTTCCAATCAAACACTTTCTCATTTTATAGGAGAGGGCAGCAACTTTGCAGCCCCTTATTAGGGGTGAGCTAATGAAATACATCATACCAATACATATATGAATCATAAAGCAAGACACAACATATAATAACAACATAAACCAATAGGAGTCGTGAGCACATGGTAAGTTGGTTTGGGTGCCCCTCAACTGTCTCTCCTTATAAGGTAACTTCCTGTAGCATCTGTCACTCCTTATTAGGTAGGCCTGCTGTAGCATCTATCACTCCTATACTTAGCTCCACTGGTGTGGGGGGAGGGGGTGCAACTTCTCCTCATTATACTTCAGGACCACTCAACCATGACTCATCGCCAAAGGCTTATGATCATTTACTGCAGAGCAAGAGAGTGAGGTTTACAGGGATGGAGAGAGAAGGGGTAATATTCTGCTAAAATTTCCCACAATATTATGAGCTTCAACTACTGAATTCAGGCAGATAAAACTTGAAGTGTAATAATATCAGATGTTGTTTAATATTGTGTCATAGCTTGTTTGGTGGCTGATATTATCGTCTGGTGAGAACAAGAATTTTTTTGTGCAACATAGTTTATATTTTATAGGTTACATCTTGTAACAATAAATCTATTAACTATTTCACACATACTCTAGTTTACATAACAGAAAAGCCTGGGTAAAATCCAAGTTAAAAAACAGGTGAAAATAATGTTTACTGGTAAAATGCGCATTACTGATGATAACCGTATTTATGGTAACATGTCTTTTTGTACCAGTTAATGACATCACTTCCTGTTTCAACTGTAGCTTTCTATCGAGTGACTCTCATGACAGATGACGTCAGTGGTTGTCCGTAGCCCCGCCAGTAAATTCCCAGATAGTATTCACGGTTGAGATTTACATGACCACAATCTTTATACCACCAACCAGCTGCAACAATAGTTGTACAACACTTGCTGTAAACTATATCGTCTTACACAGCAGTGAATACCAAAAAAAAAAGATATCTCGTGGGTTGCTATGTATGTAGTTTGCAAGATCCTATATAGGTACCATCATGTATATGTATATAGGTAATACGCTACAATCTATAAGCTGTAGTGGACTGTGCCGATAGGGTTTCCACTACCATACACTGACTAACTACTGTCCATAACATGCATCTTGTGGCACAGTCTAACAATACCTCCCTCCCAAAAGGTAATGTAGGGTTGGTAAGACCTGCAGGGTACCACAGGGAAGTTGCTCACAGCGTCACAACAAAGTGGGCCTACGGCTCAGACAAACTAAAGATAGCTCAAATATAAATACATATGTTTTGTCCCAATATCCACTCTCTAAAAAGGAAATTACCAATAGATGTATTCAGCAGCGGCAGCAGTAATAGATAAAAGTCATTAGGTTTAGAGCGATATTTTATATACGCTGGCATACACAAAGCTATTGACACATAAACACAATAACCAATGATATATACAGAAAGTGATAATAGCCAACCAAATAAAACAAATAATAGAGCGCATGATTACATACATATGGTTCCTAGTGGCAAAAGTGCAAGGCTATTGATATGTTGTCAGCCTTAGACAGCCTTGGGTCTTCGATTGGTATTATCTAAATGTGTGGTAGGAATTCATTCCTCTGAGGTAACTTAGGCTATTTTGGATCATCTTACTATGTTGACCATCATGTCCCCGATCGGGTATGGTACTGCTAGGCCGGTATGGGGAGTTGCAGGGTCAGTGAAGGTCCTTGTAGGGCCAGAAGAAATCATTGCAGAGCCTGCAGAGTAGCTGCAGGGCCAGTTAGGTATTTATTTACGTTATACGATTGTGAAGCTTTGTGCCAGAACTCGTCTGATCAAAACCATCAGCATGAGTCACCTCTGTTATGAACTATATATACGAGGCGCACGTGTCATTGAAATTCACCTTAGTTACTGTAAAGCGACACACAAATATGTCTTAACGTGGTATATACATTATGTGCACTAATATACAGATGACATACAGCATTACACGCACCCCGCAGAAAGGCACAAATAGATTACCAAAGCAATAGCTAGGTCCAATAACTGTTTATAAATACAATTTAGATTGAGTCACGTTATTGCCTAGTTGTTATATTAGGCTAAATGATTCAATATAGCGTGGTAGAATACTGTACATATGTGCTCTGTCCTGAATTTTTTTAACCAATGCTTCGGATTAAACAATAAAATTGATTAAATGTGCTAATAGTCAGATAATTCAGCGGCTATGAATAGCTGCCATGGTTGATAACAAATTCAATTCCGTCACACAATCAAAACAAATCAAACCAAACCTCTGTAATTTTGCTCATTTGAGTGCACACCCGTGGCAAGTAGTGTTTAGTTAGTTCATTATCTGTGACCATTTTTTCTGTGGAAAGTGGTTTTAAAAGAAAAATATTTGCATAAGAAATGAAAAAGAAACAGTTTAAATTCCACAACAACACGCGAAATAGTTGCACACGGTTTAGTCTAAATCGGTTCAATTCGCAATTTCACCTCAACATGCTGGTGCACATGCTGTAAGAATGAATAAACAGATATGGAGTGTCAATAACATGGGAGACAACTGCATATTACCCTCGTAATCGGCGGCACAGTCACCAGACGACAGATCATTGTCTTTGTCTTTTGTACTAAATGACATGTTGTTGTGTCTGATAAAGTAATGGTTTGTATCTCCAAACAGTCCTGCACCTTCCACCTATAAAAAGCATTTTTGAATATAAGAATTTGATTAGTGTTTTACAACAATGCAAATGGGATCTGTGGAAAACAGTGCAAAGTTGCATGTACTTTATTTTCTCCGAATTCAAGCAACTCCAAATTTATAATGGATTTATTTCCCATGTAAAATCTATGACCTTGAAAAGAAATGTGATCTAGTAGCGATAACATCGTTTGTCAAGCATTTCCGTCTATAGTGCTGAGCATTCTACCAAATTGATTGAAGGGCTCAGAGAATAGTATAGTTGTGCTCCTGATTCCTATGTTCCAATAAAGTTTTTATGGCTAGCCAATGAGCCTTAATATATTGTGCCATTGGTTAGATTCTAGAACAGCCTCGTCAACGTAGTGTTGCATAAATGATAACAGTTAGCTATTCTTACCCCATAGATATTGATTGGAGGGTTGCCACTGGTAAATAAGGCCCCAATACTTTGATTTAGTTCAACAAACCTAATCTGACTCTACAATATTAGTTTCATTAGGTTGTCTGGTTAGTAATGCTAGCGCTAGTAGTGTCAGAGAAATTTTAGTGGAGCACAACAATTAGGGAAGTGGCAGTATTATCGCAATAAATAACAATTTTTTTTCAGCCAGCTATCAAAAATTGGTGCACAAAACAAGCTACCACCGGGATTGTGATGGATGGATTGGCATAAATTTTGTGGTGGGTACAGAAAATACATTAGAAAATTTGATGGTTGTATTAGTTTTTGATATCAGACCACTACAAAATCAAACCTTTCATGAGGGTCTGTTACTGCTGCTTGGTGGCCTGTGTTGCAAGTGTTTAGGCTTGATAAATGAATGGGCAGTTTTTTTAGTTTAGAAATTATTGTAAATATTTATTTTGTAATTCAGTAAAGGGTATAGCAACAATAATGGGTTTTCATTGCACTTTATCATAGGAAACAGCTGATGTTGTGTATTTTATGTGAAGTTGTTTAACCACAGCTCTGCGTTCACCACTCAAGTGGGGAAAATAGTATTTTGTGATTTTCTAAAATGTTCTCGGTTTACTTGTAAACACAAATCAATGTTTAGTAAATTGTGAGTTACTAATTGTTTTACTGAAAAAATAGGAAAGTTTTAACTAATAATTTTGGCTAATTTTGGAGAAAAAAATTGAAACACAATACTTGAAGAAAACTGTACAATAATCTGTTTAAATTTTACATTATGCAACGGGAGGAAGAGCTTCTAGCAAATCTGTGTCTCACAAATATTGTCCTTCACTTGAAGGACAATAACATCAACCACTACATTAAGTTGAATATACATGTAATGAGATTATGTTTACCCAAAACAAAAAAGAAATGCATTTGCTGACTGATTGAGAAATACATAACTATATGCAAGCCAAACCTATGCACAACGTTAGCTCACAAAATGGAGGCAAACTAGACGTGAAATTTACAGCAGCATACACAGGTAATGTTTTTTTGTGGAGCATGGATAAAATACAGCAGGGTTACCAGCTGCAAATACTTACTATAACCCTCACTGCGATTCATTAGCAGCCATTCATTGGAATTTTCTATACTTGCTCAACTTGGGAGCCTATGTTTAAAGTTTGCAATCTTGCCATGAATATAGTAATTGACCTTAACCTTGACTGGCCCTAGCAAAGATAATGGATTATAAATTGTTTATCTTTGGTGGTAAAAGTTTAATACCTTCAACATCGAAGGTCAGTTTTAAGTATGCATGGTTTTTCTCTGTCTACGAAAATAAGTGATGGCAAATTTTGGCTTAATCCATTTCATTTTGCTAGCACTCCTGATATATATCATCCCGCATCGTAAATAGAATGGAAACTCCCGTTATTATGTGAACTGTGCGCAATTATCTATTAAAGAGGCAACGAGCCAATTTTGCTGATAACAAGCTAAACTTACTGTAAGTCTGTAATTGCTTGCCTCGTCAGATACATAAAACTTTCTCCAATCTCCACTCTTGAGGCTGCCATCATTCAGTTCAAGTTGTATGTTCAGTTGTGGGTTGGTTGTGGTTAGAGCATGGATTTTGTCATTTCCTGTGTTAATGTAATACACTTGATTTTTCATTCAAACAAGTACGAAAATCACTCGTACCAGAGCAGTTGGTCTATTTTAAATACACTAGTACAGACAATATGTATCTACTATAAAAAGTAAAGGATTTGTAAACAGTTAATATACAGCTGGAGTTGTATAAATGTAATTATTAAAGATTGTATGACTAAATCCCAAATCCGAAAGCAGTTGTCATGGTGCACCTTTTACGATATGAAATGATATCTTAAATAGGGAGTTATGAAGACCTATTTCTGCCAGCTTAATGAGGTTTGATGATAACAATTTCACCCCATTAACAGACCTCTATTTATAGAGCGTGTGGAGCGAGCAAGTTTGTTCATATGTACGTACCTAACCAGTGTTCAGATCTCACATCACCAAAACCCCTCTTGTACTCTGCCCAGTCTCTGTTAAAGGCAACATTTCCATCATTCACATTGCGCTGTATTACGGTGTAACCTTTCCCACCAATGAAATCACACCATACAATAAATGGTGGAAGGGTTGGAAGGTTGATCTCATAGACACCAGACTGTTGGTGTCCCTGCTCAAAGGCATCCTGGCAATCTGTATTGTAGATGACAAATTATGTTTTTGATGGTTGCGTTGTTCTGACAATCTTTTTCAGCAAAGTTTATAAAAATATTTTATGAAATTTTGATGTGTCAAAGCATCTAAAGTTCACATTTCCAATTAATCTCATATGACTAAACATGAAAATGATTCTAAACTTTGTATGAAAGACAAATGTATTGCTAATATAAAACATTAGACAAGAACTTAATATGACTCACCAAGCATTGTGTGAATGTAAAAAAAAGACAATGACAGTTTTCAAATGGGAAGCTTCGCAATGTTGACAAAACCATGCATAGTTCATGATGATAAGTATTACCTTTGTACTTCAGAGGCACTGTAGTTGTTGTGGCTGGAAATGTTTTGGTAATTGTTTTAGTAACAGCGACAGGAATTTTCCCTTTGCTCAGCTCATTCTCACATTCAGCGAGGCTTTTAATCAGTTTGTTATACAACTGTTTAACAACTGTCAAGTGAAACGGTAACAATTCAACCTCTCGGCGCTGTGTTTCATGTACGTAATCAGGACATCTTGACTCAAGGAGGTTGTAGAGCACGGTTAGTTTCTGTTGGTACAAAAACAGTTCTTGAGCTGGGTTATCATAACCAATCAGTTTACCGACAGCTAACGGAGAGACAAAAGAGAATAAAACTAACAGCACAAAAATCTTCATCCTTATCTGATCAGCACACCGCAATAGATGATATTGTCAAATATGCCGCATTGCATAATGATTTTGGTTATCATAGATGTATAACAACATCTATGTACTGCCCCTCAAGGCTGTGTATACTTTATAGTTCTCAGTCTAACTCAATCTGTTCATTCCCACCAGTACCTGATGATGTCAAACCATCCATTAGGACATTGGTCTGTGATTGGTTGAATGAACAGTTGGTGAACCAATTTACCGGTTTATTTTCATTTATAAAAACCTGTGCGTGATATGTGACTCCTGTGTGATTAAATAAGATCAGTGGAAAAAGGTCACATGCAATGATACAATTGTTTTTTCACTGTAAATCGCCTCGACAATTGCTCTATGTAACCAATTGGATATTTACAGTGTTTTCATTGGACCGCTAACTCTATCAAAACATAACATCTAACCTAATGGCATAATCAGTTGGCGAAGGATCAATGTCATATAAAGAGGAGAAAACTCTGAAAAGTGTTGGAAGCGCATATAATCTTTTGCAATACCATGCTGAGCAGGGTTATCATTCGAGGGTTACGAGTCATAAACAGAAAATTAATTTTCATATCAAGTGGGGGGAATGAAAAATTAGTATAGGGTTCTGGTTGTCTGTGAGGTTGCCTGTTAGCCAGTGGAGTTCCTGAAGACAGAGCTCGATTCTGTTGATAGCACCAAAGTAATGCAAAAGAATTTTTGGACTATTATTTTTTAACATTACATAGCTAATTAGATCCTCCCTTACAACATTGTTTGCTGTTCAATGAGTTCAAGTCTGAAATTTGATACAATTAATAAGAAACATGTACTTTTTCACCCGAGGAATGCGATAATGATGTGCAATTACCTCGCTAACTGTCCGAAGCTAAACAATAATATCACTATATACTTCACCAAAGAATAAATAAACCACTTAATTAAGTCAAAACTAGTTTATATTTTGTGCAACGATCACTTTTTACAGAAATGGCCGAGATTAAGACTAAATAAAAAAGAATTTGAGAATAAAGTTTTTGTTTGAAAGTTGAGTTACTGTTGATAAACACATTTCCGGTAACAGACGATGAGTTCACTTCCTGTGGTAGTCGATGACATCACTTCCTGTATTAGACATAGCCTCCTATCTGGTGTTTCTCATGACCGAAGACCTCAGTTAGCCATAGCTTTGCCAAAACATCCTTTGACCAACTTCACAGTGAAGGTTTACTGTTTAACAACTATCATACTGTGGTGGATTTTGAGGGTGTGAAACAACTAGGTCACCGCCTGTGATCCAATGAATTCCTAGTTGCCGGCACAGAGAGATCGGTAGCAATCCAGCAGTATGCTGCCACCAGTTACCTTTCTCCTAGAGGTAACAACAGGGCAGTACAGACCAAATCAGATGTGAAGGTGTATTCTCAACTCCACAGCTGATACATAGACCTCGGCTCAGATGTATAGCTCAGTGCTTTAGAGTAATATACCTTTACTCTTTCCAAAAGAATACAGTAGGTAAAAGCGACAATACAAGATTACATTGCAAACTGATTAGTTATGGTACAGTCTCTGCCTTTTATGGGCCGAGCACAGGAAGCAAACTGAGACAATAAACAATAGGTCAATAGTAGAACATAATATAACGAAAAGATATACATATAAATGAGGTAAAGTATATGAGATTGAAAGTATGTGGTGCCTGAAGTTGTAGCAGGAGCTATAGACTCATTGGCCACTCACAGGAACTTCTACTTTCTGTGTCAAGTGTCTAAGATTTTTTAGGCTTTGTTCCTTAACTTTCCTCATAAGTAAGCGTAGGTATATTGTGGATACGTCCTTCTACTCCGTCTAAGACTATCTTCATGTCTCAGGCTACAGTGACTCAGTTCCTGCCGGCCTGGTATGGCACCCACAGGGTCAGTAATGAGTCATGCATGGTCGATATGGCTCTAATGCAGAATAGATGCCTGATTGATGTAGGTTCGGTCAGTTCGGTTTGATTAATTACCATCTCTCTGGCCACCCAATAGCTGTATAATGATGCCAGAACAAGTACCAACACATCTGCGCACATGTATGTAACATGGAAATCCACCAAAACACCACCAACCGGCTGCAACAGTTGTTGTACAACATGTACTGTACATAAACTCTGGACAGTAACCATCCTTACTACAGTGCATGCAAGGAGACACTATAGTTGTGTAGTATACTGTTGCATAACTAGTATGTTTTCAAATTATTTCTTTCTATATACATGCACGTATATGTATGTATTACACAAACAATTATGATATACAACGGGGTATACATAATATACACTGATGTACAGCATTATATATGCTCAGCATGAAGTACAGTTAGTTCGAAGGAATCTCTCTCCCTTTCATGGACACAACTACTTCAGGCAACTCCTCCAACTAATCCGCCTCTTAGAATTGCAGCTCCATTCAACAACATAGAAAATCTAGGAGCTGCTGGCTCTTGGAGATCCATAACTGCCTCAGCTGTTACTGGATTTCAAATCAAGCTAGCAAAATCCTTATTCCTCCTCTTACCTTACTGCAACTTCGAATTCTGACCTCTGTGACATAGATAACAGCCAACAGGCTAAACAGATTACACCAGGTTCTAGAACAAACAGTTTTATTACTAATTATAAAATTATTCTAGTCCAGTTTAGCGTGTGACTTGACGTTGAGCCTGCAAGACAGCACAAAATACTTGACTTTTTATACGAAGTGCTCATAGAACTTACGTGTATATAAAAAAAACTCTGTGTACGCCGCCCGGTCTCTGTTAAAGGAGATGTTCCCATTACTTATATGACGCCGTATTACTGCGTACCCTTTCCCACCAATGAAATTACACCATGCATTAAATGGTGGAAGAGTTGGAAGGTTGATCTCATAGACACCAGACTGTTGCTGTCCCTGTTTGAAGGCATCATGGCGAGCTGCAACAGTGAAATGAATTTTATTGTTAGTAACTGCAGCCTTCTCATGCTAGGTTTTAGATATGGTTATAAAACTTTAGATTCAACTTGTATCAATGGTGAAGCATCCAACACTCACACTTTCAATTCAGATCAAAAAGCTGAACACAAAAGCATTTGTAGGAGTTATGCGAGAGATAGGTTATCAGGTGGGAAGCCAAAATCACTTGGCGAGTTTTGTAAATGTCAAACACACAACAAGGGTTTGCAAATGGAACTGTGTCCAATATTACACAATAAAATTTCCAATTCATGTGGGTAAGCTCTACCTTTGCACTTAAGAAGAAGTTTAGTTGTTGTGGTTGGTGTATTTTGTGGTTGGTGTAGTTGTTGCGGCTGGCATAGTAGTGATGATTGGTGTAGTTGCTTTTGCTGGCATCATTGTGATGGCTGGTTCGATTCACTGGTTGGCGTAGTTGTGGTGGTTGGTGCAGTAACAGCACCAAATGTTTTGCCTTTGCTCAGCCTATTCTCACATTCAGCTTAGTCTTTGATAAGTTGATTGTGCAACTGTTAGGTGAAGCGGTAATAACTGAACCTCTAAGCATTGGGTTTTGTGAACATAACCAGGACATTTTGACTCAAGAAGGTCATAGAGAGCGTTAAACATTAGCTGATACAGAAGCAGTTCTCAGATTTGGTTATCATAATCAATCAGTTTACCAACATTAACTGAGAGAGACAAGAGAAAAAAAAAACTAACAGCAGAAGAAACTTCATTTTTGCTGGACCAGCATGGGCAGCGATGATTGGCATTGACAAGCATCTCACATCATACAAAGGCTTGGGTTTCCAATATCTAACAAGATTAATGCACGGCTACTCAAGGCCGTGTATACTGATTTCTCCTCATTCTAATTGAATCTGTTCATTCCCACCTCATGATGTCACACAACTCACCATCACGGTGATTGGTTGAACAACCAGTTGGTGAAAAAAAGTAACCATATAAATATTGCTATTTACCGAAAAGAGTTAGCGTTATGCAGTCTTATGTGAATTTTTTTTGTAGAAATAAGGAGAAAAATCACCTGCAATGATCCATGTGATTGTCATTGTCACTGCAATTGAGAGTTTAGCTCAGAAACTGCTCAATGCTGTATTATGTAACTAGATGGATATTTACAAAACAATTTTGTTGGAATGCTAACTCTACCGAGCTATAACTTTTAAAAAAAAAATGGCATAGTCAAGCGGTTGTACTTATCGCGTTGGTGTTTAACTACAGATTTTATTAAGCGAGTTAACAATATAGGAATGCAAAGTGAACAATTAGTAAACCAAACACCTATCATACAAATACTTGTATAAAAATGGAAGCATTAAGCAAGAAATGGACTATATTGTAAAAATTCTCCATTTGTCTAAACTGATTCATATGTACTTGATTTTAAATGAGAAAGCCTACGCAATAGCACGATGATAAATAAATGCAAGCATTCAGTAGACTAACATAAAAATGATGTTTCCTTTAGATATTAGTAATTTTTGGAAAAGCTGCACTATACTGTTAGTTTTTTTAGTGTTTTAGAAGTCAATGTTAGATGTCATAGACTGTGAATAGAGTTAGGTCCACCAGTTATTAACCAACTGCATCTGGTAAATTTTAACTTTCTGAAAACATGCTGGTGTTGCTGTTGATGGTTGATTTTTGACACATATCACAGTGCCAAACAAAAGCAACTTTAAACACTTGATAGAAGTATTTTTTATACAAAATGCAGCTCTATTAAGACATTCGTTATCACAGTATTGATAGCATGTTGCTATCTCCGCGGAGATAAAAGTTTAGTGAAGAGTCATTTACATCCTTCCGGTAACGGCATATTCTAGGTATTGATATCACGAAAGAAGTATTGTTTTTATCGCTTTTCAAGCAAACTCAAAACTTCGTCTGTTTCGTATTATCTAATAATCAAGATAAAATTTACTAGCGCTCTCATGATCAGCTTATAGTTGCCAGGACCAAATGAGTGTGAGCCAAAACTCGGCATTCCCATTCGATTTTTTACCTTGCCACTCTATTTGAGAAGCCAATAAAGTTGTTTTATTGGTTATTTAGTTAAGTAGTACTTCCTCTATGAAATAAAATTATATTTCAAAAACAACTTTAATCACAATTAATATGCGAAATGAATTTTTTTCACAACACTAGACTTGTTAGAGTTTTTGAGGCTTCCGCCCACCAATATTGTAACAGCTACAAGGTAAACATTCAATAAGTCACCTAACTGTGGCTTTTCCCCGAATAAAATTTTTACCCATTCGTCATAATGAGGAATTTTCGTTCAAATATCAGAAGGCCACTAAAAACTATTTTTGACTTTTTTATTGGTTACTGATAGCACTCTGTACACTAATAAATGAATGATATGTATTTCTAGTCGTTTCTACATTTTATCTTCAAAGAATATAACTTCCTCAAATATATTAAAGCTTGAAAAGCTGAATTAAGACAGCAAACTGTTGGGCCACCACTTGTCAATAGCCAAACATCAGCTATTTGTGGGTAAGGGTTTGCTGTAATCATTGGATATCACATTAGATTCAGTCAGTCAAAACCAAAGGGTGCCACGCTGCCAATAAGAAGTTTAACTTGAAACTACATTTATTGCTGATCACATCATTTGATAAGGGGCTCTTAAATTTCCATGTTTGCTAGCAAATGGACTATAAACCCTTCCTAAGTTTTAGGGTTTAGCATTAAAAGAACCAATTGCAAAATTTTGATTAAAGCTGGTAGCCATCCAGTTGTAACAAAACATTACCAACATAAACATAATTAGAAAATCTTGTAATTGTAACTAGTAAATACATACTAGCATGTAATTCGAAAAGAAGAGTGGGCCTGCTAATACAAAACTTCATACGTAAAAACTCACCAAAGACTTTAGAGTCCAATGCTTGAAATTTTTTTCAGCTATTCTCAGCAGATTTTTAAAATTTTAACATGCCTCTGCTGCAAGTAATAATATTTATAAAACTCAGCACCCAATATAAAGCTGGTTAAGAAAACTAGCACGTCATGTCATCATAATTGTGGCCTATATGCAGAACTTGATGATGATGGCCTTCAGAGGGGACAAATAGCTAATCTATTTATAACTCAGTCTCATCACAATCACGAGGCCCTCTTTGTTCACTGTGATGGCTGGTAAATCTACCAATGGAATGTTGTACTCCACCTGGTTATGCCCTGCGGGGTTGGCTTTGGCTAAAAGGTGTAATGAGGATGCAACTCCAGCTAAACCTCACTAAGCCCCATAAAAATGCCAAACAATTCCCAGTGGCATCAATGCTCCAAACTGACAACACCATTAGAATCAGTGTTGAAAACTCTATTTAACGGTAGATTATACATCGATGTGATTGTTTCACTTTAAATATCAACCAATGCAATAGTTGGAGGGTTCAAGTAGTTAAGTAGACTGGTGTGAAGAGTACATGTAATGAAACTTAATGCTAAACTCTGCAGCACTTAACTATCAAATGTAAAAACCTGCGGCATATATAGTACACCTGAAATGACAAAATCACATTAGGTTTCTTTATTAGAACAACATAATGGTACATTCATTTTGTCTTGGTGTCAATAAGAGTTTTCGTGACCTGTTCGTCGAACAAAATACAAAAATAATTGTGTTCGTAATTCAGTATGCAACAGATCATTAGTTTAGAACAACCTAAACATTCAATGAAGTGTTATAGTTTGCCAAACAAATCCTAAAGAGCATAACTCCCAATTTTTGAAATCATCAAGAAAATAATAAAATTTGAACTGCTACATACTCGAATAGTTTGTCAAGCTGCCCTTCAATTTAGCAAACTTTGAAAGCATGCAATTATTTGGAAATATTTTTCATGGATATATAGCCAGTTTACGAAAATTAAAAAAATCAACTCGTTATTATTTATTTAGTGTTCAGTTTCATTCACTACCTACGAACAGTATAAGTAAATACTTGTTGATTATTTTCTTATTCAGCGAAGTACTTTTGGTTGAATCACGAGTTCCAAACAGGATGATTGTTTATTGCTTAAATTGATTGCCGCTCTGATTATTTTTATTGCATTGTGTTCGGCGAACAGAGGTCGCGAATACTCTTATTAACTACGTGACAGCTAATGACATCATATCCTGTGGTATAGATATCGCTCATCTGGTCACTCTCATTACAGAAGATCTCATGGGAAACTCATAGCGGTTCCAGTATATTCCAGCAATATCTCCCCGATTTAGATTTACTAGATCGCAACCTTTATACCACCAACCAGCTGTACGAAACATTTGGGAAAAAATGAGCAACAATCAAAAGTAGCAACGCAAGGCACACCTGTGAACAACAACACTCAGCACTACACGGCTGTAAAACTCATCACATTCGAGTACACAACAGAATACAATAGCATAAACAAATACACATCTGTACACGTCAATATACAACAGTACAGGTGAGTATGCAACAGAGCACATTAAACAACAGTACACACAACAATAGACACAACAGTACACAAAACAGTACACACAACAGTACACATCAACACACAACTCTTCACTAGACAATCATGAACTACAGTGCATACAACAGTGCACACAACACACAACAGCACACTAAACAGTACACATCAATGCACAACTCTTCACTACGCAATCATTAACTCAGTGCACAACAGTGCGCAGCAGTTACCCATCGATAATGAAAGCATATAATTTCTTTTGGTGAAAAAACTTGTCAATGTTATTAGACTTTCCCTAACCTATTTCCCCTTACTACTCAGCTTCTCTGCTACACTTCACTCCCAATACACATCCTTGAATTCCTGTGACCTCTCCAGCTCCTTACTTACACCAAGGAGCTACAAGAATCTTCAGGAAAGCACTTTTTATAGCCAGTGTCAATGTGCTCCCCGAAAGACAAAACCTCTAAAGTTGGAATTATTTGCTTTCGTACAACTCTCGAGCTGTCAACATCAAAAACTCTTTGAAAAAATCTTCATTTTGAATTAACCAGACCCTAATTTGGCTATTATATTCAGAAGTAAATGTCACTAAATTGATTGGTGTTTCAGTATTAATGTTTTGAGACCGTCGATTAATTTGAAATTGTACATGTTTCAAAATGAGCTTGTTGCTAGACTTTAGAAACAATGCTCATTTATTTGTCAAAAAGCATGAAAATAGTTGCGCTATGAATGCATAACAATGTTCAAATGCAAGAGAATCCTCGAGACTTTTTTTGGAATGACAAAGCTCTTTGAGAAAAATTATTCAAAATATTGGTTGGTAGTGATGGAAAATTTCTAGCAATAAATTGAAAGTTTGACTTGGATTCCAAATTGTATTCACGGTTTGTTACAGCTCTCAGTGCCCTCACCCACAACATAAACATGCTCTGTATTTAGTGAAATCTTTTGATGTTTTTTGTTGAACTCACTTCTAGTTTCTGATGGAAAAAGATATTAGAATGACTCCAGTTGATGTTGTTATTTTAGTTCTCAGGGATTGCGCAGCAGCTAATTCGCGTCACCGCACAACTGTCAATTCTTACGCGATTACCGCAATCAGTAACTCACCAGTGACCCTTAATATAGTAAAAGTACTCGGGCGCAAACTAGCTGTTAGTTTCAAAAGATAAAATGAAATGAGTTGCCGAAGTACAAACATCAAAGGACGGGAGATAACTCGACATTACCCTTTCTCATTACAGCGCAATCAGCGTACCGCCCATCATTGTCTCTGTCCTTTGTACTGAATGGCAGGTTATTGTGATAGATGGTAAAGTAATGGTTTTTATCTCCAGACAGCCCATCGCCTTCTAACTGTAAAGTTTGCATTTAAACATAGTTTAGCATCAGCTAGTCTCACCAATCTTGATATAGTGATAAAACTTCCTGCTCATTAAGAATGTTGAGCAGTTCAAATATTTTTTGACATGAGATCCGTAAGTTTTTGTAAAAATTTGTAGAATAATGGCTTTGGTAAATTATTCTGCATCTCCAGAGGAGACGACACCCTCTCCTACTTAATACTCTTTGGTTTAGGTAATGGAGAAACTGCCACCCAATGGCATTGTATCTGAAAAAAAGCACAACTTTGCTTGGGCAGCTAATAATTTGTTTGTCAACAACCAGAAGGTTTAATAGCTGGAATAAAAAAATAGTGGTGGTTTAAAAAATGAGCCTATAGTACACCTGATAAATTTGGCAGAACGCTATGGTGGTATTTGCTCTCTCAATTCTGTTATATACGTACTAGAGGCTCATATTTGCATTTCACCGCTATATATTCAGCAGCCAAAAAGGCAATTAAATCATTTTGCTCCAATAAATTGAACTTACTGTAAGCCTGTAGTTGTCTGTCTCATCAGAGACATAAAACTTTTTCCAATCACCACTCAACCGACTGCCATTTTTTTGTACGAGTTGTATGTCCAGCCGTTGATTGGTTGTAGTTAAGGCGTGAATTTTATCGTTTCCTGCAAAAATACATGTATATACAACATTCAATTTTTCTTTCAAAAACGCGTATACGTAAAAAACTTTTCACGTGTATTGAGTAGTTAGGGGTGGTTATTGGGACATAATCAGCAAAAGTTGAAGCAAAAGTTGAAAAAACAAAAAGTATTGAAAGTATTGAAAGAGCAACCTTGTTGTTCAATTTCACAAACATTTACTAGCTTTCCATGTCATAGCACTGTCAAGTAACCTACAGATTAATGGCTTATGGAAAAGAGAACATCTTTACCGTTGTCGTGATGGTTTAGGGGGATTTGAGTTTCAATACGAAGTAGGGACTTATGATAGCGCCAGTTCACTGAAGCGTTATGGAAAAAGCGAATACCATATCACTACTGGTTTGCACATGCCTGTATTGAATATCCAACATTGCTGAAGTCAAAATAATTAAACAGCTAAGACATAGTTTTCAGTGAAATGATACAGTGACTTTTTAACACAAATTAAACTAAGAAAATATGATGGAGAATAAGTGTTCACAAATATATTGTGCAAGATCTCTGTCTAGAGTTAAAGCTAGCCAGCTGCACAGTTTCCCAACAGCTACAGTTACCACCCATCAGAGCAACGCATGGAATATATGGTTTATACTGTGTACATTTTATTCAGTAGTTTCGAATTTGCTAGTACAGTTGGAACCACTAGGGTTGAATTGAGAAGAAGCCATTTACCTGTGGAGGTGAGAGACTTAGTTCTGTATGACTGTGGCCGCATGTTTTGGTGGAAAAACTGGCCGAACACTTCTACGACACAAGTTCTACATGCACTGCTTGTCAGGTGAGACCACGTCGTTGTGGTTCTTCTTCAGCTGGTTTATATTGTTCCATTCAGTGTAGAGTAGGATTCATCTGAGAGCTAGGTTCACTCTGATTTATTATCGACAAGACATGAGGTTAAATGCAAGATAAAACAAAAGAGTTACAAGCCATGCCGTGTACGTGACAAAAATTTGTTCTCCGATATTTCGGAAATTATGCAAATAATAGTTGAAACATAAACTATAATGTAAAATGGGAAACGTTAAAGCGACCTAGAGCTTTCAACAAAATCACTAATAGCTGTAATCTCTGCTTGTGTGAGAAATACTTGATCATATACAGACCACATTTGGCAACATTGAACTCTAAAAGTGAGCTAGATAGTAAATGCAGGCACCAGAATAAGTAAGCACTGAAGAACAATAAGACTTGACAATCACCAGCTCGTTATATCAAATAGAAAAAGTCTTAACATCTTAAATATACATATACCTACTGTTGTGAACTGTCAATCAGTAAGCTATTTTATCTGAGGATTGTATTAGTTTTAACATCTTTATGCATTAAACTTGAGTAATAAAATGATTTTTATACTCGTTCAACATTCTACTTTTACACACAGCTCTTCATTTTAAATGGAGCACTCTGTCGATTCAATTTACACATCACCTCAATATAATGCAAATTATATATTTATGCTGCATATACATGTAACTGCTCATGATAACAAAATATATACATTACTGCTTGCTGTTGTGGCTGATGCAGTTTTATTCAATTATTTATTTAATTGGCTCAATGTTGCTAAGGATTCTTTAATTATTTCAAGTTCTTTGGGCCTAATGTTCGGCTGGCGTATTGAAAAGTGTCACGGTTTTTTGCTATTGAGAAGCACTAAACCATGACACAACTGAACAGCGCTATGAAGTCCTAACATCAGAAAGCTAGTATTCGTGACATATTCATGTTTATGTACGCACAAAAGCTGTATAACACAGACATTTATAAAAAGAAAAATACATACCTAACCAGTGGTCTGATCTGACATCACCAAAACCCTCCTTGTACTCCGACCAGAGTCTGTCAAAGGAAACACTGCCTTTGTTTATTCTGCGCTGTATTACGGTGTAACCTTTCCCACCAATGAAATCACACCATACATTAAATGGTGCAAGGGTTGGAAGGTTGATCTCATAGACACCGGACTGTCGCTGTCCCTGCTCAAACGCATCCTGACAATCTGTAACAGATGCAAATCTTGTTTATATCATCAGCAACTCTGTTTAAAATTATATGAAACTCGCTATGCTACAGTTTTATTTCCAATCAACTATGAAATGAACAAAGACATCAAACTTTAATCGATCAATATCACTTGAACATAAATATCAAAAAATTGTTTGCCAAGTGCAGAGTGACATACTAGAATAAAAAAATGGTAACAAAAAATGTTACACAAAAATACTTTGCTCAAGCACCATCGAAAAAGGCTTGTGTACCACAAGTTGAGATCAGCGTAAGACAACTCTTCATGATTAGAGTAACAAGCTTCATTTATTAAACACTGTTTTTCTAGGTGATGGTTTGAGTGACATATACCACCCAATTAGCATGGCATGCCAGTGGCACGCCCTGTAAAGTCAGCAAGCATTTGAATGCATTGCGCTGCCTAACTCAGTTGCCACCAAACAATTGGCGTCAGTACAAAAGGCGGAGGACAGAAAAAAGGAAACCAAATTCTTCTAACAAGCAGAAAACATCACCACTCTACTTATTCCTCTCTACTTACATGGACGAGCTTGATGTTGACGGAAGCTTACTTCTCAGAAACTCAGCTCAGTTTTATTGTGTTAAATAAGATGATCCCAAGTGCAATTTTTTATATTCACTTCAGTTTAGTTAGATGTCAACCAATGCAACTGTTTGAGGGTTTAAATAAGCCAGTAAACGTGGATGTGAACAGCGTAAGCAACGGGTACTTAATGTTAGACTCAACAACACTAATTATCAATAGTGAAAACATACGGCGTATATTGTCTACCTGAAATAGACATATCTATCACAACAAATCTCTTCATCACTACAACATAATGGTGCATTTAATTTTTTTTAGTGTCACTAACAAGCTAGCTGCTAATGACACCATTTCCTGTAGCAGTTGGTGACATCACTTCCTGTAGTAAGCTTGCTCTTCTATCTAGTGAGTCTCATCACAGACGATCTCAGTGGATGCTCATATCCGTCCCAGTACATTCCAGTGCGGTCTCCACGGTTTAGATTCACCAGGTCACAACCTTTATACCACCAACCAGCTGTAGAAGTATATTTAGCCGACAATGAGGAACAGGTAGAAACAACAGAACAAAAAACACATCTGCTTACAACAGTAAACATTAGGTGGTTTTGGTTAAGTTAACAAGAAGAACTTGGCTAATTCTCAAGGTTTTTAAAGCTGGGTGCAGCTCTTTATTATTATTATTACATAATAATCAATGTTTACATAAGATTGTAATGTCTGAAAAAGAAAATAATTTTTTGACCTCAAGCAAAATATAACTAAAGCAAGCAGACAAAAAACATGAACAACAAAAGGTAATCTAGTATTTTGCTATATAAAACATATAAAAGTGAGTCAATAGTAAGAAAAAAAAACACTGAGTATTTCAGCGAACAAGGATTTTCTACATCATGCAAAGCGGTAGTATGAGATGAAAATTTTTGTCGATAGTAACAAAACATTAGGTGTGCAAAAAATTAATTTACTGAGTTGCCTTCTTTTACACTGTTTGCATGTTGCTGAGGATAAAAAACCGAAGTTCTATTATCAAACAATATTTACTCTAATGATAAAAATGAATAATTACTTGTACAAACCAATGCAAAAAGTTACCAATTAATTTTAGCATTGCAAATAGATATTAACTTTGCTATGACGCAAAATAATCTAAGTCATAAACTTAATAATTATCGTCAATTTGAACTTGTGCAAATGATTTCGCATCAACAATAGTTGCTTACGTGATCATGATTCGTTGTTTTTGTAGCCGAATCTTAAACTGAAATATTGATTATCATGAAACAGCTTTGTTTTTATATTTGAAATGCATCAATTAGAAAATACAAACCCTTATTATTAAATAAGTGCTGTTTCTTGCAAACATGCTGACCCTAGTTTTTGTTGAAGCCACGTTGTGAAGAAATCTTAGTTTTTATTCTCCGACACAGGAAAAGTTTGTTGGTTTGTCATTATTGTTGCTTCGAGTTTCTTTAGTTGTAGTAAAATACAGCTCTCAATATCAAAAAGTGGTACGAGCTGTACACATGGTACCAACTGATTACCAAAATGTAAGACCGTTTTGTCAAAGATGTGTAGCCGTTTTAAAACTTTTCTATGTTTTTTTTTACCACCGTAACTTGGCTGCAATCCTGCACCTCATCTTTTCCACATCTTTGAATTCTCACTCGTAAAAGTTCTTGACAACGTACGCCCAGTCTTTCAATACTTTACTTTCACCAACTGCTTCAACTGTAACACTCATAAACTCTCATAAAACTTCCAGTCTCTTTTCTGACTGACCTATAGTTGTCAGATATAATTGTGGCCAAAGTAATTAGTGTATTAGGAAAGTTTGAATTTTCACTATTGTTTTCAATGAGTTTATAAACTGCTCATTTCTATAACTGTTCCTAGATGTAAATGTATAGCTGTCAAAGCAGCACAGTTTAGTACGGGCATTTGCTTTTGGAAATTGGTGAGACCAGGAAACAGAGAAAGGTTGACCAAAATGGTGGTGGTTTGTTGTGTGAAAAAGGCTAAGTTGACCAAAAAGTTGTAGTTCAAGTAGTTGAAAAACTGGGTTCAGACTGATTGAAAGAATAAAAACTATTGTTGGTGACATTAGTTCTGAGAAATACTAACAACAGAGACTAGTAACAAAACATATAGAATTTACCAACCTGTCTCTCTTGCAGTAAAAAGCAAAATCTTTCGCAAGGTGGAATGCACTGTTGTTTGAAATAAATTAGGAAAGTTGCTCCTTTTTTTAACGACCTTATGCGAAAATTGAAAATTGATGCAATACCTTGTGAATGTATGAATGTAAAATACTCTCTACTAATTGCAGTAAAAAACTGATTCGTAAAAAGTAGTTCTAAATAATAAATATAAATTCAATGAAAGTTTCTTTTTTAAATAATTAAAAAGATTTAAAATTGTTTTGGAAGTTTATTACAGCTCTCGATGTTTCACCAACGGTTTACACATATAGCAAAATATTTTCACCTTTTTGTCTAACCACTTGTAATATTCAATAAGAACCATCTGCAGTTGATGTTCTAGCATTTTCTAAAATTACCGGAAGAATAAACTGCGTCGTCAGTGCGCAAGGCTCACTCCGTAGGCAATTAGCTTCATCAAAAGTTTGTCAGTGACCAATGATAATTTCAGCAATGCTATCTCACACTAGCCAATATAGGGTAGAAGCAAAATAAACAAACTGGTAGTCATGCTATCACCACAGAATGAAAGATATTGATGCATTACCATTTCTCATTACAGCACAGTTGACAGACCATCGATCATTGTCTCTGTCTCTAGTACCGAATACCATGTTGTTGTGGTAACCGGTAAAGTAATGGTTCTTATCTCCAGTAAGTCCTGCTCCTTCTAGCTACCAAGTTGACAATAAAATGCAAGGTTTTATTTAACACCAAACCAGTAAAATATTCTAACTTACTGCACGAAGCTATAAATCTATAACTGCAAAATTTTTCCGGACAAAAATTATTTTTGCTCCTAAGAACATCAGTTTAATTCTGCCCAACAAAGTATCTAAGTCTAAGATGAGAGTTGCATTCTCTTTTGTGTGCGGCTAAAAATTATTAGATTAAAGTGCCTCCGGTGACACCAAAACATTGTGTTGGTCTCACCGGGGGCAATATACTTTTCGTTATCCCAGGGTACAGATAACTGGCTACAAATAGCTGGTTAGAAAAATCGGTCATCGACTTGGTTCTGCATAAACAATGCCAAGAGGCGGAGGGAGTATTATTGAGTTTTTTTGGAATGTCAGATTTTGCCTTTTTCCACCCTTCTACGTGTTGTTAGATGTTTTATGGTATAATTAAAATCCTGTGCTCTTGTAACACATTTATCACTTGTTACTTTAACAATCACACAATTGCGTATTATATTTTAGGTGAGGTGAAATCTGTAAAGTAATGCAACATAGGTGGTAACATCATCCCTATGTTGCAATAGCACTACTGCATTTCATGTTGTATGAGTTATTTCCGTTGTGTATTTTGGTGCCTTTGATGGTTCGCCAAAGTCTTACCTTACCGTAAAACCATGTATTGTAAACTTAGTCTTTTGACCCTAGGTTAGTGCTGAGGTAATAGTCGCCCGCTTCCTATAGGGGTAAAGCCCGTTATCCAAGATCAACAGTTGGGAGGATTGCAAAAGATGAAAAATTAAAACTGACGTAACAGACATTAACATGATATCAAAAATTCACCCAAACTCAATAGAAACACAGCAGTTTATTAATGTCCAAGTTTTTGACATAATATCGGTTTAGCCAACAATCCATATATTTGTTAAAACTTTTACAGAAAAATTGTCATGCTTAGTGTTTCGATCTGCACCTCTAAAGTGTTTCACACATTTTTGCAAACTAACCTCCAAGCTTTTACCCTTTACAAAAGCCCCCGAATTAATTCGATACTGTTCGATAAATTGGCACAAGATTAGAACTAACTCGGCAAACTGAAATCAGCATAAATGAATGATTGCTACTTTTACTTTCTCACATTTCTTTGGAAAACCGTGCTAGTTATTTTAATAAATTTTTCAATCAACTGTTATGAGTCTGCAAACCACTCTACCTCCCATGACAAAAAATTAAAATTATTTGGCAACATAAAGTAATATTGTGCAAAAGAATTAATCAGAATGAGAGATCTGTACCCTATCAGCTTGAAACTTCTCTGCTTTTCTTTTTTTCTTGTTTCTCTGGTCTACTATCGACTGGCTCAATACAATAAAATTAACATGAACAAGAAAATCTTACTGGTTTCTATCCATACCTATAAATAAAACTATATAACAGTCTGTACTCTGTCTGTTATTTTACAAATTGACATTTTATTATTATATACTCAAAATCAATAAGCCATCTAAATCTCTTTGCTTTCAAAAATAATCATTTTGCTCCATTTAGCTTTACCATTGTACTTACCGTAAGTCTGTAATTGTCTGCCTCATCAGAGACATAAAACTTTCTCCAATCTCCACTCTTCAGGCTGCCATCTTTTAGAACAAGTTGGATGTTCAGCTGTTGGTTGGTTGTAGTTAGAGCATGGATTTTATCATTTCCTGCATAGAAAGGTACAATGATTCACAATTTTTTAAAGAAAAAGTTTGATAAACTGACGTAACTAGTAAATATATTGATTAGATATATTAATATAACTTTCACCAAAGATTAAAGTAACAAAGATTGTTTTAAAAACTCTCATCTAGGTCACTTAACTACAGACTGCGACCTATTTATGCAAAACTATATAAAGCAAGCAAATAAATGTAAATGTGCCACTGTACATACCTAACCAGTGGTCAGATCTCACATCACCAAAACCATTCTTGTACTCTAACCAGGATCTGTCAAAGGAAACACTGCCTTTGTTTATTCTGCGCTGTATTACGGTGTAACCTTTCCCACCAATGAAATCACACCATACATTAAATGGTGGAAGAGTTGGAAGGTTGATCTCATAGACACCAGACTGTTGGTGTCCCTGCTCAAAGGCATCCTGACAATCTGTAACATGTGGAAGAGTGTAATGGTGTTGTAAGTAACTCTTATGCATGTTATGCGACTCGCTACATCAAGGTGTTATTGCTTCATCAAGTTTTAAATACAAAGAAAGATTGAATGTTAATCAATCAATATCTCCGCAAAACAAATGTTTGCTAAACTTTACGTGTCATACACATATTCATATAGAATGCAAAGAAGAAATCTAAAAGTGGTTTTTAAACAGTTGCGGGTTGAAAATGTGTAGTAAACCTTTCAATATAAAGGCAACCGAATCAAGCTATCATTCTTCTGTTTATTCTCACCAGTACCTGCTAGAGATTAAAACTACTTGCATACCTCGTTGGTGATAAGAGTATGCTTTAATGGTAGTTTGGTTTTAGTATTACAGAAGGATAGATAAAGTGTTTCTAGCAAAGTATTTTGTGTGACTGTAGAGAGTGACATCTATTCCTATAAAGTTGCACAATTACAATAGTATAAGATAAAATAAATCAAATCCTTACAAAATAATTAGGTCCACCTGTTGTTCCTCGATTGAGCATGCATCTAAATTTAAACAAGAGGCGTAGTCTTCGGGTTTGATATAACCCGATAAATATAATAATTATTTTAAATTTATACAACAACGAAAGTGAGTTTTTATGCATGCGAACTGTGCTTTAATGAGACAACTAACAAATCCATGAAGAGTACTTTTTACAGCAACATGTGAAATGTTTGGGCAACTGAAGTGAACACATTCAATTGCCATCAGGTAGAATCCAGTAACGAAATCGCATTGTTTGTAACGTATTCTGTTACCTTATGCTTATGTTTGATAAGCTACCAACAAGGTTTGTTGTCCGTGTAACTTATAAAGCTGAATTAGGAAAATATTACATAGACTGTAGACTCTGCTATCTGTTGTTGCTCTCTGCTTGTATGTTTTATTGCATAATGAAGTGGGACAGTAGGAATGTGTGCTGTAGCGTATCATTGCCATTATTTTAAAGCGAATGGAAAGATTAAATGATTGGAGGTTGCGGAATTTTTTTTTATTGGTCAAAATGATCTTTATTGTAATTTATTAATTAGGCCCAATAACTCTTGCTACTATTATACATATTGAGATTTCTTGCCCCCTAGAGGTCAGTGAGGTATAGCGGGCTGTACAATGTACCTGCTACAGACTTCATGTTGAACCCAAGAGGTCAAATGGGTGTGATGCATAATGCACAAGTACTTTCTACATACCTATTGATGAACATGTTTAAGACTAACAGCACATTCTCCCCTTTTGTCTGTGGGATGTGTCGACAATCAGAAGGACTGCAGTGTAATAATGAAGTCGATGCCATGACCATAGTGGTAGTAATGTTGCGCCAGATCACTCTGTCTAAGGAAAATAAGGCTCTCCTGGTTTCAAGTGCCTTTTTGTTTGCACCAGCTACCATGAGCCCTTGAAAGGATATTTTTTGTGCATCAGTTTTTATTGGTATTAGTTTAGTTTGCAATTGTATGATTAACTAAATATTTATTGTGCTGGAGTTGTTTTTATTAAGGTTTGCATGATGATTTAGATTGTGGTGTTTGAGTATTGTATAAAAATGAAGTGTTGTATTACTGTATCACTCATAGATGAGCATTAAAAAGTTCCACCATTAATTCAAAAGATTGTACAGAAGCTTTCACCTCGCAATTTAATTGTAGGTATTGGCTGACCCGAATATGGGTGCTCATAAAAACGTTATAGTCAACCTCCATTGAATTAAATTATGAAAAAACACTTCACTCCAAACAGCCTTTTTAATTTATTTTTAGATAGTTATTAATATCCACAATATTTATCATAAGTAGAACAGATTCGAAGTTATTTTGGTTTGTCATCATTAACAATTCTACTGCATTGTCTTGGAGAAACATACTACGGTTATACTTTTCCACAGAGATCTTGCTGCGTAATTCTTAAATATTCAACAAATGTTGTGCAGCGAAAAATATCATTGCTTACAATATAACTAGGTAGATTGTCTCCTCTCAAATAATCATACTGTCTTTTATGTATTTATGATAGATCTCTGGAAGAAAATATGTTACATATAATTACTTTATCTTTGCTGACATGTTGATCTAAAAAAAACAAAGCAAAACGCATCAGTGAAGGATAATAAACATTGAAGGTAAATCATGGTAATAATTGAAAGAGCTTTCTGTTTTTTAACCAGTGTTAAATAAATATTGATTAATTCTTGCCTTATTGCTGAAAGTCCTCCTAGTAGTTGTGTAATAGATGCTGCAGTAGATGTTGTTCATTCAGATGCTGTTGCTTGAGTGAATGATTTCTGTGTAAAACCAGTGCTTCTTAAATAATCAAAGTTGCACCGATTGACCCTACAACCAAATGGAAAATTTCTTTCCAACATATAAGAACACCTACTTGACTGAAAAACTTTATTCTTGAAAAGTTTCGTTTGTAGCATGTAAGCATTTTCAAGAGAATAAACAAGTTTTCCTTGCAGAACAATTCCTTTATAATAAATGAGAGTTGTCGCAAAAGTAAAAAAATATTTATGCGAAAACTACTTTATAATATGTAAAGATTTTTGCCAGATGAACAAGTTTTCTTTGTACAAAAATGCCGTCGTAATATACATGGATTTTTGAGCAAATAAAAGTTTTTGCACAAGTATCACTTTATAACAAATGTGGATTTTCGTGTGAATAAACAGTGTTCTTTGCGCGGAAATCATTTTAGAATATAAAAGGACTTTCGCGCGAATAAACACTTATGTGTGCAAAAATCCCTTTATAATACATTAGAATATTTGGGTGACTGGAAATATTTTTTCGAGCAAACGTACCTTTACAATATATAAGGATTTTATTCGGAAAAAAAAATTTCTTTGCGCAGAAATGCTTTGATAACACATTAAGGTTTTTTGAGCTAATGACTCAGGTCAATTGGTGCAACTTTAGCTACATAAGAGCCACCGTTTTTACACAGAAAGCATCTACTTCAACACTAGTGACTGAAGGATCAACATCTAGTACAACTACTAGGAGAGCTCTCTGCGTTAAGGTGAGAAATAAAAAATAAATATTGAGCACTAGTTGAAGTATTCAACTAGCTTCTTTGGAGCAAATACCTTTGAATTAATTGCAATGAAATAATAATAGTTAACTCACATTTCTTTGTTTTTTCGTTTTTAGAATGAAAATTCGAGATGCTAAAATTCAATTGATAATTGAAGAGCCAGCGACCCAGGAATTTTTTCTCCATCATCAGCTCCCATCAGCACTCCGTCTTCAAACAGAACTCTACGATCTCAAGTGATAAAGCGTCATGCTGTGGACTTGAAAGAGCAAAGTCAAGACGGCACTATTGATAATGGCGAAGACTTAAACTTCAAAAGCGGAGCTGTGTTATTGGAGACGACACATTTCTCCGCCACACCAACATCCCGTTCAGGATGTCAAATTGAGCAACTTGACTGCCCTCACCTACCAGAGTGTCTCTCCACTAAAGACTGTGACCCCACATCGATGAAACAGCATTGGAAGAACAACGGCAATTCGAGATTTACCAGTTATGCAAATGTTTACCATTGAATTCAGTGACGAAGTGATGTTAACAATCATCCACAACTATCCAAATGATAAAAAAATTAGAGTGAAGAGCAAAGTTTCAAGTGACGTAGGATTGCTTGTTAATAAAGCAAACCAATCATGTCCAGCGGTTTTGATCTTCTTGGAGAGGGAAAGACTGGAGAAGCACTGCTAATAGATACAGTAGCAGTTTAAAGTCAAAGGATGCGTTCAATATGTTGACAGGCAAGAGTATGGGACAGATCAAGACTTGTTTCAGCGTGGCTCACCTGTATGATTTTCCATCAGATAGCTGTTCTCCTATTCCAAATACAAATGTAGGGCGACGGTGAAACTGAGTCGTCACTTTTTTGAGCAGCGTGTAGGAGTCCTCTCCGTCCTGCCATTTGCCAATTCTTTTTTCTTCTTCTCGTTTTCTACGAGCTTTCAGCAAAGCTCTAGCTCCTTGCAAATACAACTCTTTTAACGGGACGATGTCCATTTCCCAGTTTTCGGAACAACCAAAGATTCCCCCATACATGCCTGTCATGGTGATCTCTGACAGTTGTGATCCCTTGAATTGATAGCAGACTTTTGAACTTGCTGTAGTTTGTGTTTACTGACCTTACCATACCGGTATCCGTTAGCACATCTTGCAACAAAGTTTTGGAAGACTTAGGATTCAACCACTTGTCTCCGATTTTGAGCACTTCCCTATCTGAATCGTAATTGTTGATTTTGCTCAAAAGCTCCAATATTCTGACACCAATTGCTCGATCGCCTTTTGTCTTTGTGAAAGTAGTTACTTTTTCCTCAAATTCTTCTAAATTCTCATTCTGACTCTTGATCATAAAAAGCCATTGGTATGAAATAATCTTTTTCTTATTGGTGATTTCTCCGTAGCATCTAACACAAAGGTAGAGGGAATAAGTTCAATTGATGAAAGTATGTCGGACTTGCCATTGGTAGTTGTACTATTAGCCAAGGGTGACTTAGGTTTTGGCTTTGGTTTCTTAGTAGAAGACCAGTTATCCATCTGTAAGCCACTGTTTTTAATTTTTCTGGCATCACTCAAATAGCTAAACAGATTTTCAAAATCTTTTGCGATGTTTCCAATAAAGCATTCCGCTTTCTCTTGAAATCTCTCATTGTTATATCTTCCATAAAATTGTATTACAATAGAGGAGTGTTTTTCTTTTCCTCTGTAGCTTTATCAGTGCCAAATTTTCTCACTAATCTATCGTACTCATTCTCAGACACTAAAAAAATGGTGTCCAGAAAATGTCACAGGTTGGAGGGTCAGGGTTTTATGCGTTTTGTTGATGATAAAACAAGTTCAATAGGTGTTATTATAGGGTCCAAAATATCGCCTCTACCAGGCTATGTAAAGCTTCTATGCTTATCATCAACTGTTCCTTCGCTGATTGGTTTGCGTAGTTTCATGTTGTAGCGCTGCAACTCAATAAAATATTCCAATTCTAGAAGAACATTACCTGATATAATGTTTTCAACAGTTTTTATCAATGATCGAACCAGACCGAGTTAGCCTTTTTGACTATAGTGATATTTCTTCTCTCACTCAAGTCATCCAGAGCTAAAATGGCCACGCTGATCCTCATCATTCTTGTTGAGACACTCATTTTTTTCCTCTTTTAATACAGTTTTCAGTCTTCCAGGAAATACTGCACTGATGATAGGTCCCGGTAGGGAAGGTAGAAGTCCTCCTTTTGCAACGCAATTATTTTATCACTTATTGATGATTTTTGAACCAGACTAGCACCATCCTTCATGCTTTGCTGCAACTGATTATACTGAGCAGTCAACAATGGTATCTTTCCATTTATATTAGCTTTAGCGCATTCGATTAGAGTCATAATAAGATCTTTTTTGCATCAGCTATTACAGAAATTGAACCAATTCGGATGCGGTGTTGAGTGATAACAGCAGCAATGCATTTCCTATAAATTTTTGCTGCAGAGCTTTAGTCATTATATCAACATTGTGTTACGGGAATAAACAACAAACTACATTTGAGACGAAGCGAGTAGTAATTGTATTGATATGTTTTTAGTTGGGCGCACATGACATCATAGATTGATGTGATGTGAAATTTCCCAATCATCTGTGATGATCATTCGTTTGCTGAGTTGTGTTTAATCGTAAAAAAGAGTGTGGTTTCTTTGTCGCTTGTTCAAAGGCTTCTTGTACATGTTTTGTCCTTCCGGGGAAGCATTGATGAGTTAAATAGGTACTTGTAGAAGCGTCTCCGTTGTTTTTAAAAGAAAGAAAAAAAGTAGTGATTATTCAAGGAAATTGCACGATCTCCTTTTAAAAACAGATTCTGAACGATAGAAAATACACTTATGTTTAAATGATGACTATGTATTGTATACAGAGCATTGGTGTCGCTTCACCCAAAAACTGTATCAATCAATCAATCAATCAAATCATCAATTATCTACCATCTACAGTCCCTCTCTGGGAAAACTTGTTGTTACATCTGTCATTCCCTCGTGAAATATCACTCCGGATACACCGTCAACGGCTTTTTGATAGGCTCACTAATAGTAATGTGTTTCTACCGGTGGAGTTATAGCTACAGTCTCACTAGCTTTAATCATTTGTAAAATGGCTGTAAAAGCGGATCGCATCCTCGTGTCAATTCCTTCAGCCTCACTATCTATGATGAATTAGATGTTTGTCATCCACCAATAGTTTCATTTATGCTTCGATTGGGAGAAGTTCTCGTCTTTTATATTTTTTTTATAGCTCTTTCATAATATACTAAATTCAGTAACGCTTCTAAAAGTAGAAAAACCTATGAAAAAAATCAATATCATCATTACTATTAGTACTTTTCATTTCAGACTCGACAAAAAGTCTGCAATTTCACTCATTGTACCATCAAGAGTATCATTTTCAATCATCACTCTCATTTCCACATCTTCCTCTGTCAACATCTTGCCTATCAATAAATAGCATGATAATAATACAACGATTCTATGTTTCACAATACTCAATCCCCCATTCTAAATAATCATACAAGCCATAATGACTACAACCCTGCGCAATAAATACTTGGTTAATCATACAACTACGAACAAACATAAAAACAACAAAAAATTACACTTTCAGGTTTTCATAGTAACTTAACTGGTGCCAACAAAAAATGCACTTGGAATCAGGAGAAATTTTTTGTCCTCAGTTTTCATGACAGACATCTGCTCCTACATTATTACTCATGGTATAAGAAAATGCGAGTAAAATGTAAAAACGGAAAAAAATGGTCTAGCTTGAAAACTTGAATTAAAATTTGGTGTGAAACAGAAATGAACTGTAGTAACTAAGTATTGACCAAGACTTTAACGCAAAGTGTAAATAGCTATGCCAAAAAGTTTATCCCAACCGTGTTAATGGCCCGATTTATAGACATGACTTAATTTCTTGGTTCGAGTATCAAACTGGTAACTCTAAAAAACAAGTTGTAAAGAGCAAGTTATATCAAGGGACTATGAGATGTCTGTGTACTATATGCAATGTACTAATCCATATCAGATTCATGTGCCAGCTGTGAAATATATTGTAGTAGTAAGCACAACTAACCAACATACAACCCTGCCTTTACCACTCCTGGCGTTTTTATGAGGCCTCCATTGCTAGACTAAATTTTCCCCAAGCCCTCATATCAATTTAAAACCTCCAGCTTCTCTCAAGGAACTCATCTGTGAACTTGATATTACGTTGAAAGAAGTTGTCTTCTCAGATACACTGAGAGTTGTCCTCCCAAGTGTGATATTCAACTATCCTTATGCTGAACGTACTATTTCCCACTGGCAGTTATTATTAGTTTTATACATGCTTCACTCTTTCCCCGATCGTGTTTATTCATCCACAGCAAAATCCTTAATTAACCACTGAGAACCTAGGCTAGAGACTTTCAAACACCATCTGGTAGTCACCTCTCCCACACAGTTCTGCTCACCATTTCTGTCGTACAGTACCTCCAAGCTCCTCAGCATTCTCTATCACACCCCAATCCCATTTTTATACCTCTCTGCGCACTAGGGTTGTTTGCTACAGGTAATTCAAACAACAATTGTTAGACTTTCTTTCTAAAAAGCTATCCAACCAAGTAGACAGACAACTCCAAAATTTATAGCAATAAAACTTTGGTACATTATATAATAAATGGAGGTGAATGCTCCATACATAAGACTTAGAAGAGCCTTACAACTACCCAATAAAGGAATGGGAGATACCATATGCTGCTGATACTATGTTATCTTGTGTTTCTACCATAACTCGCTAAGCAGTGAGAGATTTGCAATAACGTCATGTCAGGATTGTCTCATATACTTGTTGGATTGGTTTTCAGTGACCCGATAAAATGCTATTACGATCAGCTTTTAATCTACTCTGCGATAGCACATAATGTAATAACTTGATATGTAAAACAAAGTAACAGAAGCGTAGTCGCTGCCAATGACAGAGGTCAAAGGTGGTACACATAGTTCAAAGTTCATTACATAATGGCTAGCTGCATGAAAGAGTTGTTGGTGAATGTACAGAATATAGCTGAACAATTTCCAACTGGCCCTGAGTATTCCGCTCCAGCATAACTATTTATGTTATAAAAATTCAATATAATGCTGTTAGTCTACGTCTGTGTAGTGGTGGTTAGAGAAATTTTAACTAGCAATCTAGCATCGCTTTATGACAAATGGAGTTGGAGAAGCAGATAATAGCTTCGATCTCTGCATTTGACGGTTCAATTAGCAAATATACAGACTAGTAAACATTATTATTTCTTATGCCTTGTGTCTTTTGTAAGATGTTGCTTTTGTTGCCAAGATACGATGGAGACCGATATGATTCGAAAAACCAGTGCATGGAATGAGAATGAAATGAGGTCTATTGGAGAGCTTGTAAACTAGTTTTTAGACTCTTGTGATTGTTTGAATCCCTTGAGAATAAAAACTGACGGAGGTTGAAAGTCAAACTCATTTTCACATCATTAGTAGTATCAAGTGTGAAGGTTACACAAAACTAAATACTTGCCTGAGAGACAGGCTACTTTCAATATACGCATGTCGAATGATTATATCAGTAATTTGTATATGTCATAGCTGTTACATTGCAGGTGGAGAGCTTAAGCATTATTTTATTTGCTTTCAGCTGTGAAAGCTCAGTAAAGGGCTGCTGACAGCAGTAGCTAGCTGGTATTGTCATACCTTAAACTAACGCTCTCAGCCAGCTCTTTCAGCTAGTCAGAAATGTCCATATTTAGTAACGATAGGTAAGAAAAAACCAGCTTTCAAAGGCTGACTGTCCATTTAGGTGTTCAATGCACTCAGTTAACGCGTTAACACTGGTTAACCCAACTAAAATTTCTACTCAGCCAGCACAATACATAACCGGTGGCAATATAGTAGGAGGTAACTTCACACAATATACCAATCACTCATAAAACAAAGCAATTTTTCTGCTTGTGAGACGTACCAAGGTTTTTTACTAATAAAAAAAACTTTAGGCAATGTTTTCACAATATTGACCTTTTCTTCTTATCAAAGCCATGAAACCTTCAGTTATTAACTTATTTATGCTCAAGGGCTTTAACAGTTAGCTAGTGAGTTATTGTTGTGTCTATGGCAGAGATAAAACAGAAAAACTACTTGTATATTGTTTGATATATTCTAAAGGAACCATGCATATGGCTTTGCAGTTTTCAACGAAAAAATAAAACCATTCAGAGAGACATGGAGACATGGAAAATTGACATTTTATTGTTGTGATTGTTTTTTGGATGAATTTCGGTGCAGTTATGTGGTTTAGCTGTCAAGCTAAATGTTGACTTAAACTGCTTCACAGTGATGATACTTTGGTTAGCAGTTTGACAGTTGGATTGCAAATCTACAGTCGCTGTGGATATGAACAACTCACTACAGCTATCGATACCAAATCCCAATTGACCATAGCAAACCAAAGGCGTCACTAATATCACTATCTCCATAAGTTAGCGCAGTAGCGAAACAGCAAAAACTGTCAGAAAAAGCACATGATGGCAGTTGTGTGATCTTAATCCTTCTAGAGAAAGCAGTTTGAAACTTTCATGTACACTGTTGTTCTTTCGCCTAAATTTATCTTAGCGCTAGTTGCAAGTTGGTGGCCATTTCATGTTTGCTGTTTCTTTGCTATTTGTTTGCTCATGACATATATTACATGCTTTGTTTGAACACAAAGATAATTGTTTGATCCGATTTTTTTTTTTAACAGATAACGGTGAAGATCAAATAAATAGTTGGAGATCAAGGTTCCCCCAATGTCTGTAGATTCAACCTGGGTCATTTGATTGGCTGGTAGCTTATGTAATAACTAAAATTACATTCAAAATAAGATGAGACAAACTGAGACAAACTTTTCATATAATTTGAGAAAATAATTTTCCGAAAGCGATAAAATGTATTAATCACGAACTACAAGACAGAGCTTTCTAAATCTTATAACTGAAATATTGAGTAATCCATTACATTAATTTATCTTTTATATGGCTGTAAGTAGGTGTGAGAATGACCAACTATGCTACGCTCACATTTATTTTAGACATTCACAAATTCTAACTTTTGATTGTTCATTTCAGTAAACCGTGAATTGAAACTTGTTTTGAGAAGGAATAGGAAAACATTTAACATAAGAGGTTTGCAAGTAAAGCAAAAGCAAATTGGGCTTTTAATTGGAATCCACTAAGATTGCATAGTTTATTTGTTTAAAAAAAATTGAGAACTCGTTCAACAAATGAGAACAATAATGATTGCAAGCATTGTTATTTCTATAAAAAAGAGAAACTTATTACAGTAGTTCATGCATCAAGCGTTCATTGTTGGTGCACAGTGTTTCAGGCATTTCGACTTTGTTTACTACACTCGCAGCAAAAAATGAAATGTTGATGGTATTTTATCATCAGTTATGGATGACAGCCAAGTTGTTGCAAGGATTGTTTGTTTAAAGTAAGTATTAAATGTATGGCGTATCAGACAGTATGCAAGCTGAGACGGGAAAGAGCCGTGAGATGACCCTAATGTACAAGGGTTCAATAGAAAGGTGCCTCGCAGGTACAGGATAGTCCAAGTGCTGCTTCAAGTGGTTCAGGAACTCCAATCCTTGCTGCCCAAGCAGCTATACTGTATGCGCACGCGAAATCAACTCCTTTTGTACCTGTCAAAAAAAGAGACTTGGATTTCTTCTAAGCAAGGTGTTTCTAAGCCCGAATACCAAACTGAATGATTTAGTTTTCGTGTTATATTTATTGTCTCTTCATCTGCTTTATTCATCATGTTTAAATGTAGCACTAGACCATGGACGTCACGCAATTATTTCACCGATCATAAAGCTGTTACACAAAATTTGGATGAGAATATTAGGGATAGTTTACAATTTTATTTCAAGTTTGCGAAGTTTATAAGTGAAAGAAAACCATTTAGTTTTTCTGTGGTAATGGTTAAAGGGAAACGTAGCATTTGCAATTAAAAAAATTAGAAGTCCACAATGGTGAGCTAATGATGAACAGTTTTATGAAAGTCTGTGTTCTATAAGAAAAATCGTATACAATTAAAAGTCTAATTACCACTTTTCAAAACGAAACAATCATTTCGTGTAGATCGTAATGTTTGCTTACCTAAACTTTGCAACTTGGAGAATGCCGAGCCGCCTGGAACGTTTTTCATGAAAGATTGTACTCCGGAAGCAATACTACGTTTAACAGTGCCGTTACGGCCAAAACCAACTGTTGCTGCAAAATACAGAGGGTTGACATTGAGTTGCTTTGATGATACTCAATGATGACAATTAGAGTATTCGCGACCTGTCCAACCAAATAGAAAAAATAATAGGAATACGAGTTGAAATAGTTTATCAAGCTGCCTTTCAATTTAGTAAATTTTGAAAGCTTGCAATTATTTTTCAAGGATACAAAGCCAGTCTATGAAAATGAAAAAAAATCAACTCGCTCATTAGTATTTATTTAGTGTTCAGTTTCATTCGCGACCTACGAACACTGTAAATAAATACTCGTTGATTCTTTTTTTTATTCAGTGAGCTACTTTTTGTTGACCCACGAGTTCCAAACAAAATGATTATTTATTGATTAAATTTATTGATAACTTTTATTGCAATGTGTTCCGCAAACAGAGGTCGCGAATACTTTTAATGAGTCCCAAGTTTTATATGATCATCTGTTTAAAATTAACGATAATATAGTCATATCGCTTTTGAAGTCCGAGTAAATGCGCAGCTTAGATATACTAAAATGCCAATCATTTTCAATTTATCAAACCTGTTACAGCATGCATATAGCATGCTGCATCAGGCTCGATAAATTGAAAAAGATTTGTATTTGAGCATATCTAGGCTGCACATTTACTCTGACTTCCAAAGGGATATCCAAATCATGAATGTGCAAATGTCTTTAAAGTGCACTCATTTTTATGAGCATTGGCTGAAAGTTTGTTTAGAATTCGCATACAGAAAACTAGTCTATGTAGCAAGCTTCAGTATGCCACACGAGCCAGAATATCATCCTTATCTGTCACACAGGATGGTTCATTCATCCCAACAACATGGAGTAGAATAGAAATAATAGGTTTTCTGTCTGTTGTGCTGTGATTTTTAAATGCACAGGTATTCCATGTTGTGACAAAAGTACCTAGGTCAATGATACTAATTTTTTTGGCAGCGTTTACAAAGATCCTGCATACAACATCTAGTTCAGCAATATAATTAGAAGTAATTACGTGATTGTTGGTTTTACCTGGAATTACTATTGGGTAGATAACTTCCAAAAATTTAAGTTTTTATGCAAAAAAATTGTATATAAATAATTGAAAGATATTACAAGTGTAAATGATTGCAAACTATAGGCGTAACAATAATAGTTTATCATTAATTGGTATGCTTTTCATCACTAGTGTTTCTCAGTCTCCAACTATAGGCATAAATCCATAATATAAAAAGGTTGCAATAGGGAAATTCCCCAATAGAAGAATGCCATTGGAGGCGAAGATAAAAAGTGACAAGACGACTCCTAATTACATTGCCTGGTTCATTTTCATTTACACCAACAACGGCAAGATGTTCACAGGGTCTCAAACTATCTTATATTGACTTGCATACAGATACATACAGATAACAAAAAAAATCAAAGTGCAGGTAATGTTTGGTATTGCAGCATTTCCATTCTAACCCAATGTCAAAACTACGTCAATTTAGTGAAAAATAATATCCCTAGTTTTTATTTAAAAATGTTAGCCATATTTCTTCTGTATGCCTTATTCTAAATACATACCTAAAAGTTTGTTGGCAGCAATCGATCCGCCATATGCAATAACACGAGTCTGCCATGTTGGTTCACAACGTCTGACTGAACCTTGGTCACATTCTGCGTTGATGTCACCAGTAAGTAGCAAGCTTAGTAGCACAAATGTTACCAACACTTTTGCCATATTTACCTGAAAGACATAGTAAGCAATGAAAGTATTGTTAAAAAGTATCAAAAAGTGTCTGTACTAGGACTATGAAATGACTATGCAGTTTTACTAATGGAATATAAGGCACTTACTTATCGGTATGAATCTGTAACGCAGCAAAGATTTCCCTTAACCATTTGACAGATGAATGCCGACTGATTAATAACACAGGCCAGGAACTAATGCATACACGTAGCCTGAGGAATTCCCACAATAAAACCCCTGGGGAAATACTGATCATAAAAAAACCAATGAAACAACTTAGCTGGAAGCTTGCTTTTGCAACCACAGCTAACCTTAATAAAACAATTGCATAAGGCTACGCAACACCTCTTTATGTGCATGTGTTGCTTCTTCATGCCACTTGCAAACAATGGCTAGTGATTAAATAATGTGAAAATCTGCCCGTCATCAATCGATGATTACAATAGCCGGTCACTGTTTGTTTTAGCTACATTGACCACGAAGAAATAGTGTCTACTAGTCACTGATAGTACTTAATTGTTCCTTTGTTACATATGCTGTGTAATCGCTGACCAAAACATCCTTTTGTTACAAATAATGATGAAAAATATGTTCCATACTGTTTTTATCATAACAAAAATGATAAGTGGGCTTGCATTACCCAGCATGAAACAAAAAATCGTTTACTTATGGTGATGACTAGTATCAGCATGTAGCTGCAGTTCCTAATGAGCTTTGAGGTTTTCATGACAGTTTGTTAGCCAATAGCTACAGATTCGACCCTGATGTGACACTGCAGAAACGAAGACATTTTATAAAATTTTAGCCAATTCAATTGCTTTGGAGTCCTCTTTGAAACTAGAGTTTTCCCTTCAAAATACCAGCTTAAATGGGTTCACTTAGTACTTGGAATTCAATTGCTGTCAGTGTACTGCTAGCCTGTTTCATTCAACAATCATTGTAAATGGAAGTCTTCACTTTTAACAGCTTATCAAACATACTACAGGTCAACTTTGCTGAAAGTACTCCCAAATGTTTCAACACTTCAAGGTTACTAAGCAAAGAGCTCTAAGTTATGGGACTGGCATTACTGCTTCAAAGCTTTTGAAGAAGCAGCAAAGAAACATTGTGGGCATCTATATCCTCAATGACAAACTACAAAAATACAAATAGCATAAAATCGAGAACTGTGTCTTTGTATCGCTAAAGTGTTCACTAGCAATATTGTAAGGGACGTTGGCACTCTTCGGTAAAGAGACGCCATATTGTTTACCTAGTTACGCAGCCATTACGAACATTTACATTCTATTACCTTTATTCTTACTGTGCGTTCTATGCTTGCCAATCTGTATAGTTCTATTGCCCTTACTCAAGGTACACTTAAATAATTATTCTATTATATTTTTACTAACTTTTTCCACGAATTTATTATTACTTGCATTTTGGTGCTTCATGGAAGGCAAGGCGTGGTTTGCCAATATTTTTATCTAAGGGTGTGACTTGTGCTAATCACAACCGCCTACTTTGTTTATCTGTGAGTGTTCATGAAATAAATATCAGAGTTAGCCTGACTCTCAGATGATTCTCTCTCTCAAGAAGCAAGCACTGAGCACAGCTAGAAGCATCATAACTACAAGCGCTGGTCGACTATTAGTAAGCACGAGGCTTGGCGAAAAGTAAGATTGTTCACTCTCTTACTGCGTATTCCCTCGACCCGAGGTGTACGACGCAAAGCACCTGGTGCCCTAGTAGTTCGACACACATTGCAATCCGAACTGTGGAGTTCGAAACAAACTTATACAATAATAACGCATCAAAATTATTGTCGGTAATTACAGCACCATTATTGTCGGTAGCCCAAAGTTCGCAACAAACTATAAACTAAACAGTAATTCCTGCGGTATTATTGTGTGCAACAAAGTTCGAGACAAACTTTAAACTAGACAACAATCACGGCACTGATTATTGTCGAGCCTAGAGAGGTTCAAACGCAGCCAATAATTATTGAATAATTATTGCAACTGCCAGCACTTGATCTACACCAGATTCGGTTGTTCTTTTGCATGACCAAAGTCAGTAGTAGCCTGGTAACAATAATTACACAATTATTGTGCACTGCATTAGCTAAGGTTGGCAAAGCGTTCGGGAGGTGTACAGGTGGCTACCACCCAGACAGTAAATTCCTGTACAATATTGTGGGAGATTTATGTGATAGGTAGTGTTAACCCCCCCCAAACCCCCCCCCCTTACACCCCTGGTGACCTTAGTCATAAGTCATTATCCCCCCAGAACTTTACCCCCCCCCCCCCCCCCCCGGAGATTCTCCGAATCCCCTGAAAAATGGATATCAGTTGTCCCCAAACCCTATCCCCCTATATATAGTAAAATTAGCTATCCCGAACTGACCCCGAACCTACCCCGACCCCGACCCGGGATCCAACCATGTTGATTCAGATAGCCTGAGGTCTCTTGAACGCGATGCAACAATCAGAATCCAAATCGGAGCGTTCCTTCTCCCAGGATCACAGGATAGGATACGGTCTACCCTTATAAGGACTGGAAGGTTACCAGCTACCAAAAAGAGCGGCAATAAGTGCCCAGGGCAAAACACCATGTGCTTGCTACATGATTGGACTATTTATTGTTATGATTATGTATTATATGTTACCATTGGCAATTGCTTTGTACTCTGTATTGTGATTTGTTGCGCCTAATAAGGTAACGCAGTTGTACCTTTTTCTCTATAAATAGAGCTGCTGTGCCTTGGGCAGGCAGTTGTTGTAGAGTTGTTGAAGTGTAAGTACCCTTTTGCTTGTGAATATAATAAAGTCTCTATTCTGTTAAACACACTTCTACTACGTTTGAGTCGAGGACTCGTGAGTTGCTAACGTCGTTGGAGAGAGAGAGAAAGGAGTGGAAGAGAGAGAGGTAGAGAATCCGTTGTGTAGCTAATAGAAGAGGCAAATCTATTACATTGGTGGCAGCGGTGGGATATCTGAAGAACAAAGACACAACGGATAAAGAGAGATAAGAAAGAAGGTAAGAAGTAAGAAGATTGCGAGATAATAAAGCAGAAGAAAGAGCTAGGAACTACACCAAGCCTGTTCGCCCTGCTTACCGCCATCTTCCCCTCACCCCGAAGTTACCTTGACCCTGTATACTGCCATTCCCCCTTACCCCGAAGTTACCTTGACCCTGTATACTGCCATTCCCCCCTACCCCGAAGTTACCTTGACCCTGTATACTGCCATTCCCCCTTACCCCGAAGTTACCTTGACCCTGTATACTGCCATTCCCCCCTACCCCGAAGTTACCTTGACCCTGTATACTGCCATTCCCCCTTACCCCGAAGCTACCCCGATTCGGGATCCACCCAACCCCGAAGTTACCTTGACCCTGTATACTGCCATTCACCCTTACCCCGAAGCTACCCCGATTCGGGATCCACCCAACCCCGAAGTTACCTTGACCCTGTATACTGCCATTCCCCCTTACCCCGAAGCTACCCCGATTCGGGATCCACCCAACCCCGATTCGGGATCCACCCAACCCCGATTCGGGATCCACGGAATACTGATTTTTGTTACAAGCAATCATTTTATACCCCATAACTCGCCAATCCACAATGGCCACTCAGAGAGCAAGAAGCGCTGGCCGAAATCCCGTTGTAGTTCAACCAACGGTAGCCTTGGATGAGTTGACAGATGCCCTACAAAGATTGGTACAACCCCCCAAAGACGCAACCCAACCCCCTTCAAACCCCCCAAATATGATGGCACGGTCGATGTGGAATATTTTATCACTCGGTTTACTGAAGTAGCCGATGCAAATGATTGGGGCCAAGCTACTGCCTTACTACACTTACGAGAGGCACTGAGAGACGACGCCCTTGAGTGTGGCCGCCCTCCCCATGTAGAAGGTATCTTTGCTGCCCTACGTGCACGGTTTGGACTTACCCCCAAAGAGGCCCAAGCCCAGTTGATTACCCTGCGTCGTTCCCCCAAAACATCGTTGCAACAACACGCGAATGAAGTTGAAAAACTGGTCCGTGTTGCTTATGATGACCTGGCCCCCCGAAGGGTTGACCGAATGGTACTGGAAACCTTTGCTAGCACAATAGGCAATGCGTACCTTCAACGACATTTATTAGCCGTACAACCCCACACTGTCGAGGAAGCAGTCAGAGCAGGCAGTGAATTTCTCCAAATCAAGACAGGATTTGAAGACAAACCTTCCCGAGTCAGAGTAGTGGAGGAGGAAGACGACATGCTAGAACCACCCAGTGGCAGAACCCCAGCCAACCCCCCGCTCAGTCAAGTCCACCAGACAGCTACCCCGTCCCCAGACATCCTGGCTGTTCTGATGCAAAATATGCAGTTGCTCACCGACGCCATCAAGCTCCAGTCGGAAGAACTCCAGAAACTGAAGCAGCAACCAACCGCCCCACTGGCCATCCCCCACCCCTCCTACCCCCCCGTCGCACCTACCCCCCCCTCAGTGTTGGGGGTGTGGCGCCATTAGCCACTTACAGAGGAGTTGTCCTACCAAACCCTGGCCGTCTCCTACCCCCCTTCCTAACCAACCGTCAAAAAACGGGCGCCGCCCGCAGTAGGGAGACCGGTTCCTAACTGCCCCCGGGCCCCTCGGAATTATAGGAAGGCAATAGAAAGACTAGAGCGACATAACCCTGTGACTCAGATCCCCCTCCCCGTCCAGAGAGACGGTATCCTGTGCCAACCCCAGAGCCCTGGCAGCTACCTACTGCCAACCGGTATGCGCCATTACAAGAGCTGGAAGATACAGACTACTACCCGTCTGCCCCGCCTGTCTGGGATAACAACCAAGCATATCAACCCCCGGCCCCCCTGTGTGCTGACCTTCCCCGCCCGTCTCGTCAGCAACACCCCGTTAGTCATGGACACAAATTATATTACCCGTCTGAACCAGCTCAATCTCTGAGCCGAGGGATTCACCCCAAAAGCCCCCCTACTCCCCCAACCCAAATACGCCCCTCCCGCCCTCGGGAGAGACAACCCCCTACCCCCCGACCATCAGCCGTCAGACCCACTGACATTCTTTACTCCCCGCCAGAACGCCCCTACAAGGCAAGTTATTTCTTGCCCGGTCGAATTGAAGGCAAGCCGGTGTCTATACTCATTGATACCGGATGTACCACCAATTTGCTATCACAGCACCTGTTCAACCGGCTGTCTCCTACCACTCGGGATGCCCTTCAAGAGAGCGACACCCACGGCATTTTGGCGGACGGATCCCATATCCCCTTCTTTGGTACCCTACATCTGCCCCTTCGACTGCGAGACATAAAGACGGATGCTACGTTCGTAGTTGGACAGATTAACGAAGACGCCATCTTAGGCATGCCCTTTCTTACTGCCCACCAGTGTCACATGAAATTTGATCGTTCAGTCATTGAAATAGATGGCCAAGAACTTCCATGCACTGACCAACAGGGACAAATGCTCTCCACCTCTGTCCAAGTCATAAGAGACACTCACATCCCCCCGAATACCGAGGCTACGGTACTTTGTAAAGTTACCAACCCCTCACACCTCCCCCTCGGTATAGTAGAAGGTACCCCGGACTCCCCGCCCCTCGCCGCCAGTCTCAACTCCCCTGATACCAAACACCACCTGCTCGTTAGATGCCTTAACCCCACTAGTCAGCCGTTACATTTGAAAGCGGGAAAGACTATAGGCCGGTATACAGGTGTACAGGCCAGTGACATAGAGTTGCCATTGACGGAGAACCCCCTACTTCCATCCCCCCCACTTTCCTTCCCTCCCCCGTCCCCGAGCACTTGCAGGCACTATATACCCAAGCCCTGGACAGCTGCCACACCCCCAGTGAAGCTTTCCAACTGGCCCAGCTCTTACACCCCTACGAGGAGGTGTTCAGTAGAGTAGATCACGACATGGGTCGTACCGACCTTGTGGCACATAGCATCCCCCTGAAGCCCGTAGCCCAGCCCGTAAGACAACACCCCCACAGATTAGGACCCCACAAGGAGCGAGAAGCCGAGGAGCAGGTGTCCAAACTGCTAGAGAGAGGGTTGATCGAACCCAGCAATGGTGCCTGGAGTTCTCCCGTGGTACTCGTCAAAAAGAAAGACGGATCGTGGAGGTTTTGCATAGACTATAGGCGGTTGAATGCAGTGACCCAACAAGACGCCTACCCTCTGCCCCGTATAGATGAGAGCCTGGACGCTTTGTCGGGTAGCCGCTACTTCAGCACTCTAGACCTAGTGAGCGGATACTGGCAGGTTCCCCTGGACGCGGATGCTAGCGACAAATCCGCTTTCTCCACCCGCTCCGGCCTGTATAAATGGAAAGTCCTCCCCTTCGGATTAACTTCCGCACCCGCCACTTTCCAGAGACTCATGGAGAGGGTGCTACACGGCCTTCACTGGAAGTCACTCCTCCTTTACTTAGATGACATCATCGTCATAGGCCCCGATTTCCCCACCCATCTCCACCGACTGTCCGAAGTGCTCCAGCGTCTCCAAGCGGCTGGTTTAAAACTAAAGCCCAGCAAGTGTGAGCTGCTCCGATCTCAAGTCCGCTACCTAGGCCACGTTGTTAGCGAGCGAGGTGTCTCCACTGATCCAGAAAAGATTGCTGCAGTACGTGATTGGCCCCCCCCCCCCACTTGTCTTAAAGAACTACAAGCGTTCCTAGGAACTGTAGGTTATTACCGCCAGTACCTCCCACGGTTCTCTACCGTAGCCAAGCCCCTGACCAGACTCACTTGTAAAGATACCCCCTGGGAGTGGGCCCAACCTCAGGCAGAAGCGTTTGTGTTGCTCAAAGCAGGACTGGTCTCCGCCTCCATTCTAGGCTACCCCGATGCCAACAGTCCCTATATCCTAGACACCGACGCCAGTGACGACGGTGTCGGCGCCGTCCTGTCCCAGATCCAGAACAATGAAGAACGGGTGATAGCGTACTACAGTAAAACGCTGAGCCTCCCAGAGCGAAACTACTGTGTCACTCGCAAGGAGTTGTTAGCCGTAGTTAAGGCTGTGAAACACTTCAAGCCCTATCTCTACGGACAAACCTTTAGAGTCCGTACCGACCATGCCTCCCTCATGTGGCTCTGCAAGCGAAAGGAACCTTCGAGCCAAGTAGCCAGATGGCTGGAAGCCCTCTCAGAGTTTAAGTTCACCATAGAACACCGCAGTGGACATTTGCACGGGAACGCAGACGGACTGAGTAGGCGTTGCCCCTCTGATTGTAAACAGTGTACCCACATTGAGAGTAGAGATGGTGGCCCCACCAAAGACGAGGTGATACAGACCTTCCCAAACCCCTCCCCTACCCCTCTTGCCCAGCCCTTGTCTACTCCCTCCCCTCCCTCAGACCCCCGGGTAGTTGCCATTGCCCGTCCACGTCCACCACCCCCTGATACAGATCTGATGGAAGCTCAAAAGACCGGCCGTCACCCCGTAGCTGTCGTATATGAAGCTATCCAAAATAACACCCCCGTAGACCCCCAACAGCTTGAGCTTGGCAGCAATGAGTTGCGCCAATTGGAGAAGAGGAGACATTCCATGCAAATCCGCCCGGATGGTGTACTGGAGATACACCATGCCAGCCAAACCCGGTCTCACTGGTGCTCCGTGTGCCCCCCCAGTCTGCGTGGAAAAGTCGTGTGGGAGACCCACGTCATGGCCCACCAAGGTATTCAACAAACACTCAAGAGGTTGAATCTCACCTGGTACTGGCCCGGCATGACAGCCGATGTACGGCGAGCGGTCAATAGCTGCGAGACGTGCCAACCACAGTGAGTTAAATGGTTTAACACTATTCCTTGCTTGGGAGTTGTTTTTCCTCACTCCTTACATGAAAAAATGTTCACTATTTTATTTTAGTAGCCTAATTCGGTAAAAGTACTTGTTATTTGTTCAGTTTTTTTTGAAAAAGTCTTTGCAGAAATTTGCGCAACAAATTTTGAAGCACATGTTCAATGAAGTCAGAAAACATTAGTAATTGTATGAGCTGCAATAAACTTTTTTCCTGCAGGTGTTTTGACCTCCGCGCAGTTGACTAGAAGGCACATTAAAAGCAACAGCCCCATTGAAAGAAAGGTTTTACTAACTTCACAAGCTTTCATAATCAGAGTGAACAAATGATTGCTAATAAGTTTTTAGTTGACAAAACAGACACTATTCTGCATATGCACTTTTTTTTCTCACTTTATATGTTTAAGCAGTAAGAATAAACATCAGCTATTCTAATTTTTTTTCTCTGGTAGGACTATTTGGGACAAAGCACCTAATGTAAACCCAATTATTTTCTGATCACCATACTCAAACAAGCACACAGTTGGGGTCGGGTTTGATTGCTATCAGTCAGATAGACCTGGCTTAGATTATGTGAATATAGCACCCGTTGACTAGTGACCAGCAAGTGACAACATTCTTTGCTTTTACATGTATAACAGCTGAGACATCACTGTTCTCAGCAAACTTTAGCTTTATCTTTTGAAAGTTATCTTTCAAAAGCCAAGTTGACTTAAACAACATAGTGCACTACTTACTCGCATTTTCTCCACCGATAGCTGTATTGCAATTACTGTACGTTCAACTTTTCAAAACATGAAATGCTACAAAGCTGTCAGTGTCGAGGTTAGATCGATTGATGGTAGTTTTTTCGACTGACGTCATTAGCAGTATAGTGACAGCACTTTTCTATGTTTGGTATAAAGTGATTGTTGATAAACTATGGAGATAGCTGTTAAAAACCATAGACCACCAGCCCAGTCAACTATCAATTACTATGTTTCCACATCATGACATCCATAGCTTTTGAGTTGATTGAGAGACCGCCTCTGTGTAGAAACCGCATCACTGTGTACTGCAAGTTTGTTGTTTGATATCAACTGGCTGGCTGCCAATCAAAGTGCTAACACTGTAATAGTTAGATAGAAAAGTTAAAGGCTTTCCATAGGTGAAACTGCTAAACTGCCAAGCTTTTGTTCTGAACCACTGAGTTATTGTTGCAAGTATTTTTGTCATCTGATGCTGTTAGAGAAATCCTTCAATGAAATTCTCTTGATTTCTGTGAAAGTTTTGTATTAGATGATGCTCATTATTGCTGAGTGTGGATTGTAAGCAACGCATACCTAACTATGACCTCTGGAAGTGTCAAGCTATAAATAAGTAATTATCATTGCAGAGCAGAGCCTACAATAATCAGCTAAGCGGAGCGCTAGCATCTACAGTAGGAAACATTTCAAACTGAAATTAACTTTCAACAAACTGAGCTTGTTTGGAGACGCTAAAAACTTTGTATTGAGTCAAGTTTAAAAGCATCTTGTTATATCTGAACTTCAAACTGGACATATGATCCTTTAATGTGTGAATGAAATCAGTGGGGAAAATAGTTTCAGTCAGTGCATCGAATATAGTGAGGTAATGAAATCTGGTGAACTGTCAATGGATGCAAATAATAGGTATAGACAGCACCAGTTATAAGTTGGAAAAAGTAGTGAGGAGAGTGAAATTTTGTGAAACAAAACGCGGAATAAAACCTTGGGGGTTTGTTGAACTGAAAACATAGTCATACCAAAATGATGAATTATGTTTAACGATCAAGGAATGACCTTAAAGACCATTGCTTTCCTTACTGATTAGGAGTGGTGTGAACTTAAATTTAAGATAAATCATCGGCAACACCGGTCAAAGTATCATAGATAGTCAAAATGCCTATTCGGCTCCTGAAACTACAACACATCAAATGTGTATTCACAAAAACTTGTCGCTGTGGGGGTTAACAACTTTGAGGGAATTCTATCCCAAGGTTTTTTATGATACACAAAATGCTTTAAACAAAAAAGTATTAACAGAAACAAGAAAACTGTGCATTGTAATGATACTGCAGATTGAAACAAACATTTTAAGTAAAAAAAAAATTCTTTGCAAAAATTATTTCAGCTAAAAACTACAAAATAAAAACAAAACAAGAGGAGACAACTCTGTCATTTAAGTCACTGAGACGTGCTAAACATGGGGGGACCAAACCCAACCCCGCACGACAACGCATGTATGCCGGCCGGCCTTGGCAAAAACTAGCGGTAGATCTAGTTGGTCCCCTTCCTGAGACCCAGCGTGGTAACAAGTGGATTTTGGTCTTAACGGATCATTTCACCCGCTGGCAGGACGCCCTCCCCCTCCCAGACGCTACAGCCCCAGTAGTGGCCACCGCCCTAGACGAGCATGTGTTTAGCTATTTCGGTTTACCCGAACAAATGCATACTGATCAGGGAGCCCAATTTGAGTCCAGCCTGATGCGGGAACTCTGTACCATTTGGAGGGTGGCCAAAACCCGCACTACCCCCTATCACCCTCAGGCCAATGGAGTTGTGGAGCGGAATAATAGAGTCCTCGGAGACGCCTTACGTTCTCTCCTCCTGAAGAGACGCCCTGAAGAATGGGACCTGGTCCTCCCCCAAATCATGAGAGCTTTTCGCGCTACCCCCCACTCTACTACTGGTGAAACTCCCAACTTCCTTATGATGGGTAGAGAGTTGCGCCTCCCTGACCAACTGACCTACCACCCCCCTTTGCTAGAGTGCGTACCAGTGCACGAATATGCCCGAGCCCTGCAGGAGAGACTAGAGGATGTCCATGAGGCACTGAGAATGGAACAAAAGCAGACTAGGGGAGACGACGGAGAGGAGCCATCGTTATTCCGACCAGGAGATGAAGTCTGGCTAGAGAACAAGAGGCGAAGGAAAGGAGAGAGCCCCAAACTCCAACCCAAGTTTGTTGGGCCCTATATCATCCAAGAGGCCTACAGCAACCACACCTACTTAATCGACCGACATGGACAGCGTTCGGTACAAAATGGTAGCCGCCTCAAACCCTATAAAGCTTGCCTTGAGCCCTACGGCCAAGCTCCAGCAGCCATGGAGCCAGCTCGCCGTCCCAACATGCGTGGCGCAGCCCCCCGCAGGAGAAGAAGCCCCCCCTCCCCTTCAAGACATTCCCCTACCCCTCCTAGAGCTCCCGATCCCACCACGCTTTCTCCCAGCATTGCCCTCCCCCCCACTTCCCCTACTAGAAGAACGTACACCCCCTCGCCTACAGCAACCCTTACCAGAGACCCCCCTCAACACCCCCAGCGAGTTTCGTACAAATCGGCCAAGAACTGGCCGAAATAGGAGCCAGACCCCGAATGTGGGAGTTGCCCCCCCACCAGTCACACCATCCCCTGTCATAGCCCCTGCACCTACTGGCCGCCCTAGGCGTAACGTGGGACCACCCCAACGCTATGGAGAACCCTGGTGTCATCAAGTGACTGGAGAAAATGAGCAATTGTTTGAACAACAATACCAGGAAAAAATGAGGTTGATAGCCGAATTAACGGCTTTTACCACAAAGACCGAGGACCCAACACAATCATGCGTGGTCTTAAAAGAATTGCCAGAACCTCCTCTACCCACCCCCGAAAAGTCGGTATCCTCGCTTGAAACCCCGGAGCTGCAAGGTCGTTCAACTACACCCCCCTTTTTCCCCACTACCCTGAGTCAGACCCCCCAAGAAGTAGGTCGAACTGCTAAGAAGCCAGACAGAGAAGAAAGTGCAATCGTTTTGCCAGCTGGATCTAGTACTGTGCAGTCCGCTCTCTCACTCCAGTTGTTAATAAATCAATTAAAAGAAATGGCAAAAATTAACGACCCGCTACCACTGCAGCTCGACGCTGGGAACGACCACCTGCTTCTCGAGGCCGACTTGGCAGAGTACCCACCCCCCTCCAGCATACAAGAAGATGAGTTACTAGGGCCCCCTATGACGGAGGTTCTACTACCAACCAACCCACCAGGTAGCATGGCAGTTAGTGACAGAGAGAGTGAGTTAGAGATCTACAACAATTGGGTTTTAAAAAATTCTACTGCATGCGATCCCTTAGCCTTCACTACCAGAGAAGTATCACCCCCCCTCCTACCCTAGAAGATTTCCCCCCTCTCAACCCCTTCCCTAATCCAACTCTCCCCACCCCTACCACCCTAAAAACACAATCCCACTCCCGGCGCAGTTATAGCCAGTGTCTAAAAGACCCCCCAAAGTCACTCCACATTCCGAAAAGTGACCCCGAACCTATCCCAAACCACCCCGAACCTACCCCGACCCGGAATAGGTTTATACCCCTGAAGAAGACCACCCATCGTCCCCCTGCCTTGTCACCTAGGTCCCCACCCGAAAAGTTTCAGAAAAAAGGAACCGGCGGCCAACCCTCCCCCATTCCATGCAAGCTAGTACCACCCCCCACCCCTCCTCGGACCACCCCACCCTCTCCCCGTCCAAAAGACTCATGTGACCACTCACTGTCCACCGTATAATTATTCTCCAATAAATACACTCTCTGGTCATGTACCACCACTTAGTATTCTTGTTTATATATATATTTTAATTAGAGACTTCGTCGCTAATGAAGCGGAGTATGTGGGAGATTTATGTGATAGGTAGTGTTAACCCCCCCCAAACCCCCCCCCCCCCTTACACCCCTGGTGACCTTAGTCATAAGTCATTATCCCCCCAGAACTTTACCCCCCCCCCGGAGATTCTCCGAATCCCCTGAAAAATGGATATCAGTTGTCCGCAAACCCTATCCCCCTATATATAGTAAAATTAGCTATCCCGAACTGACCCCGAACCTACCCTGACCCCGACCCGGGATCCAACCATGTTGATTCAGATAGCCTGAGGTCTCCTGAACGCGATGCAACAATCAGAATCCAAATCGGAGCGTTCCTTCTCCCAGGATCACAGGATAGGATACGGTCTACCCTTATAAGGACTGGAAGGTTACCAGCTACCAAAAAGAGCGGCAATAAGTGCCCAGGGCAAAACACCATGTGCTTGCTACATGATTGGACTATTTATTGTTATGAATATGTATTATATGTTACCATTGGCAATTGCTTTGTACTCTGTATTGTGATTTGTTGCGCCTAATAAGGTAACGCAGTTGTACCTTTTTCTCTATAAATAGAGCTGCTGTGCCTTGGGCAGGCAGTTGTTGTAGAGTTGTTGAAGTGTAAGTACCCTTTTGCTTGTGAATATAATAAAGTCTCTATTCTGTTAAACACACTTCTACTACGTTTGAGTCGAGGACTCGTGAGTTGCTAACGTCGTTGGAGAGAGAGAGAAAGGAGTGGAAGAGAGAGAGGTAGAGAATCCGTTGTGTAGCTAATAGAAGAGGCAAATCTATTACAATATGATGAAACTTTGGCCACAAGTGAACTATGGAGTGTTTGATAAAGGTCTCTTTTATCAATAGTCATGGGAAATCCCATTATAAAATTCTAGCCAATACAAGATAAAAACGCGCAGCGTATGCAAAAGATTTATTACTGGGGAATCCCAAAAAATAATTATTGCGGGCTTATATAAAACAATGGACAAATTCTGGAAATCCGCGTAATAAATTGGGGTTTCCCCACTGTTTGAAAACTTTCACAGTCCACGCGTTTTTCTCTATTGGGAGTTTACCTGTGGAAAACAAAAATCCCCTTTAGCGACGGCCACATGAATGCATTCATTTAGTTTAAATAATATAAACTGGGAGGAGTTAGTGACGCTTCGCTATCAAACACCCACACCACAGTTTATAGAAATGGCCTCATGTATGGGGAATTGTCTTCTCTAACTATTTTCCTCTTTTTCTCTTACTCAGAAGTTCCTTTATGTCCTAAAATTATGCTCAATAAATGTATTTTGATGGTTATGATGCTATGAATTGGGTCTGATGTTCGGCAAATAACTCAGAGTTAACAAACGGATGATTGCTCTATAACACCATTGTGTTCCACTGTCGTCCATATTTTCCTCAGTGCGGGTAACCACAAATAGACCACGATTTGTATTACACAAAATGTTTATCGCTATGTCTAGTGTAGTGTTTTGATTGGTCGGATTGTTTGCTTATAAACATTATCCACAAGCTGTTAGTGGCGTTAGTAGTAATTAGTAGAACTAGTACATGTTGTCACAGTGAGTGAATCAGTTTAGATTTCTTCTTTGATTATAGTAAATCATACTAATAAAGATAATAATTTATTAATTGATTATATTTATTCACAAGTTGCAGTTCAAGTCAGATCCGGCTAAGCTAGCTATGGCACAACAGCACAATAACATCGTTGAATGATGATGACCTGAAGCATACATCGTTGCATTTTGTGGTGTGGCATTTGCATTCTGTTTGATTTTGTGGTCGTAGAAATTAATGGAATGTTGAATTGTTGTTGTTTTAGTAACTCACGCAAAGACAGAAGTCAGATGTCAATGATTATATATGGTACATATATATAATCATTGCAGATATGCTACCCGCAACATGCGGGCTCGGTTCTCGGTACTTAGTCTACTTCGATGATTGTTTCCTCATGTTTTGATGTATTTGCGAGAAGACAACTCAGGCAAATACTACCCCATTTCGATAAACTGTGGTGTGGGTGTTTGATAGCGAAGCGCCACTAACTCCGCCCAGTTTATATTATTTAAACTAGCATTCATTCAACATACGGTGATCAATTGCTATCTATATCGCGGCTCATTCATCTGTTCATTCTACGCTCATCACTTTTGGCGGCTGGTCAAATACACTAAAAGTTTACATTTTCTGTAAGGAACCACAAAAAAATTAACAACTAAAGGATGCTAAGAAAAGAGCTGTCAGTTATAGGACTGGTATTGCTGCTTCTAAGCTCCGGTGTAGACGCAAAGAGACACTGTGAGGCATCGATGATCACACAAATGCTTGTAGCAGCTGGAGTTTTCACCGGAACTTTTGCCGGAGCAATGGTTGCCGGGCCTGCCATCTTAGGTGAGTTTTGCTTGATAAATTTGTCTGTGCTTTCTAGAATGTCGCTAGCAGCCAAAAAAGCTGTAAATACTGGTAATTTTGTAGGTGCTGCGGGTTTCGGATCAACCGGAATTGTGGGAGGAAGTCTTGCCGCTGGTGTGCAGTCAAGCATCGGTAATGTAGCTGCCAGCTCCCTTTTTGCAAAGCTGCAGAGTCTAGGTGTGTCACCTAACATATCTTCGAAGCCCATAACATTTTCGCCACTTCAGTGCGCTATTGTGTATTTATCTGAAACGTTTTCAACTTGATGGCATTAACAATATTTCTTTCATATACTTCACAGGTATGACAGGAGTGAGCATGAAATCTGCTGCCGCTATTGCTGGTTGGGCAGCAAGCAGCAGAATTGGTGTAGCGCTAGAATTAGCTTTAGGACTTCAGTGCTACGACTTGGCTGAATGAAATTGTATCATCACAGAGTTTTATTTTGGCCATAGTTCTCGTTTCATTCAAATCAAGCTTCATTGCCAGTCTTTTTTTAGGTGTTTCTTGTGCGTTTCCAGTTTCCTCTCTGCCTTACATACTTTTACAGTTTTTCCGTTTGATAATGTTTTGTTATGCGAGTATCCAGTGTTTATTTCTTGCTCATTGAAACAGATCAATAAAAAAGATGTTCATCCATTGTCTGAATACAGCTTCAAATAATGGCCAGTAGACAAAGAGTCTGTATCACAAATCACATTATTGATCGGTGCGGGGTTATTGATTTTAGATTTGCTGGTACACAAAGAGACATAATAATGAGGGACTTCCCCGCTACAAACAATACATAATGAACAGTAGTCTTCACTGAATACATTTCAAGTATGAATTACTGGTGTTTTGTAATGGAATTTGGTCTGGTTTCCACAAAATTCTACTAATCTCAAGTATTATACCTCCCTCCAGAGAGACACTGTGCCGATAGGACAGCTAAAGTTATGATCAGTTACTGCTGGATCAGTTGGCAAGCACAGAGCCCACGGCTCAGACCAACCACACAAAGTGATGTTTGAATAGAGGCATTATTTATCAATAATAAAGTCCTAGGGTGGCTTTCCACGAGGGGATGGGCAAGTCATGAGTTAATGATAGCATTGGAGTACAAAAGTTCCAGCCATATATAGGCAGGCTGGAAGGACAAGATTTGCGTATTAGGTATAACAATACAAGCGCAGGAAGTAACTAAACCAAAACCAACATTTACATAAATGATCAACGAATTATGCAATAGAATGCAATTAAATGTAAATGGTGTCAAGTGGCTAAAGGGTGGAGTCGTAAGTGAAGTAATCAAAGTGTGTGGTCAGCCGTTTCCAGCGCTTTTTTATATAAAGACAACTCCAGTGGAGCGAAATACCACAATAGCTGATATAAGTCATCATTGGCTGAAATAGTGTTTATGCATATATTCAGTAGATGTTTGATAAAATGAATTTTTTTTGCATTACTACAGATGTGAGCATATTTTGTTTCGATCTAGCATGAACTTTTATTTCATCCATCTGAATTTTGCTGCAAAACTCTGTTTACCACTTTTAGATGTCATTACAGCCAGGAATAAACAAGGCGTCATCTCCCCATTGGGGGGATAACTCTCTATGGAACAGTACCTGACATGGAGATGTTTACCGATACATTTAAAAATGATTATGTGCCTTTTAATGCAAAAATTTTCTCTCCCAGTGTTTATTACAAAAAAACATGAAAATGAACGTACAGAAACAATGTAAAGATCTTTATTGCTTTAGCATTAAACCAATGTTTCATTTGAAAGTTTAAAAAATAAAATCGTATTGTAATAACTTTTACATAGTGTGTCCACTGTGGGTGCAGTGGTATGTAGGTGGCACTTGTTGCCGATGACTAAATCCAATTTGATGCACATTTCATTGATTACTAAATGAATCATTGGAATGCAGGTAGTCTACAGCGAAGCAGAGGAGCAGGGAAACCCTCTTCCAACTGACAGCTGATTAGACTGCTCGATTTATTGCGGTTAGCCGGTTACTAATGCGCCTGTTTGTTTGTGCGCTAACTTATATTTTTATATTTCTATTCAACCTGAATATTTTAGCTAGTAATGTATGCCTACTTTCAACTGTATTATTTGCATATTACACTTTACAAATCTGTTGGCATTAGCCCAGGGAGGGCAGAACTGGTCAGGGGCTAGGACGAGAGTAACTAGAGCATTGTCACTGGTACACGATTGTTAGCCCTAGCTGTTGTATTGCAAATATAATTACTATGCACTTATATCTAACCTTGTTAATTGGCAGTGAAAATTTGACTTGGATTCACCCAGTACTGTTTTGTAAGCTTACTCTGGTTGATAGCAAAGTGGGCACAGCTTTCAGGAGTGCT
>OX183132.1:51722480-51894001 GCA_945261195.1 Cryptosula pallasiana | reverse complement strand
GGCTTGGTGCCCGGCGCTTCACTGGACCATGAACCCCTCTGGTGCAAGGGTTAGGTTCTTGTGAGAACCAGCAGCTAAGGAAGAGAATCCTGACAGAAAATCAACCACTCATACAATTATGATGAATTCACAAAGAAACAGAAACCACTACGGCGTGGAGCGGACCAGCCAGTCTGGCCAGCTCTTGCCCGGCAGTTCTCCTGTGGGAAACCAGGCAGGGATCGGTCGTCAATCTGCTACTGGAACCTGTAATCCTGTAGAAACCAGGTGTTGGAGTTGGCAAGACAACATCAACGCAATGAAATTTCTATTTTCTCAGCCAACCAGAGAAACGGGGATATATGAAGAGAATGCATCAGATCTGGAAAGAGAGAAGGCTGTTTAGCATCACCGATCAGAGGATAGCAGACCAGATCAGAGTGATCAACCGAAATGGACTTATGTCAACGCTTGAGATAGAAGAGGTAAAGAGAAGAGTTATGAATGAACCACCAACAACTGAGACAGAAGAACATCCTAATGAGAATGTGACCAACATGGCAGAAGCGGAAGAGGAAGAGAGGCAAGCAACACCAGAACAGAGAGAAAGAGTGCAGACAGAACCTGAAAGAGAAATAATAGAGAAACTAAAAGAGATAATGACAAACATCGAAACAATGAGGACAATACCAAGAGCGAAAAAGATACCGAAGGCAAAGATCAGAAAAGAAACAGCGGAAGTCAATCATGTCATTGGCCTTGTGGACACCACTGACATTACAACAGACAAACAATCTCATCCTGGCTGGAGCACAACTGGTATTTCAGAGACTGAATGCTGGCAGACAGGCGAAAGGAACATCACAGACTGAAAGGGAACCATCTTGGAAGCAAAGATTAGAGAAACAAGTTGTAAGTATAAGAAAAGACTTGGGAACAATGATAAACATCAAAGAAGGGCGCCAACAACCTACAAGATCAATATCATATAAATACAGACTGAAAAGAAAAGGAGTTGAGACCGTGATAGAAGAACTGAAACAACGATTGAAAAGCACAGCGGCAAAGATCAAAAGATACAGTGACAGGGTGAATCAGTATCATGAAAATCATCTGTTTGAAACTGATCAGAAGAGATTCTACCAAAAGCTGAAGGGCGAAGATCGGAATGAGGTGCCAGCTCCTGAACCGGAAGCCGCAATAGAATTCTGGAGTGGAATATGGGGAAGAGAGCATGAGCGCAACAGACAAGCTGGATGGTTAAAAGAGACTAAAATGGAGATGCGAAGTGTGAACCAACAAGAAGACATGGAAATTAGCGCAGTGAGTTTGAAGAAAGTCCTGGGGAAGTTAGCACCATGGAAAGCAGCTGGACCAGACGGGGTACAAGGTTACTGGGTAAAGAATTTCACTAGCCTACACGATAGAATAGTGACTCAACTCAGTGATGTTGTGAGACAAGGGAAACCACCTAAGTGGATGACTACAGGACGCACAGTGTTGATACCCAAGGATCCGAGGAAAGGCAACATACCATCAAACTACAGACCGATAACGTGCTTACCTATCATGTATAAAGCGCTCACTGCAATGATTTCGGAAAGTATATACAGACACCTGGAGGAGAAAAATTTAATACCGTGGGAACAGAAGGGCTGTGGAAGAAGAAGCCGAGGAACTAAAGACCAACTGATTATAGATAAGTATATAATGAAAGACAGTAAGAACCGAAAAACAAACCTGATGATGGCGTGGATAGATTACAAGAAAGCATACGACATGGTGCCACACAGCTGGATTACATCCGTACTTGAGATTGTGAAAGTGGCGGAAAACACAATGAAGTTCATCAAAGGCAGCATGGAAATGTGGAACACAATTCTTGAAAGTGAATGTAAAGAACTAGGAAAAGTGCATATCAAGAGGGGCATCTTCCAGGGGGATAGTTTGTCACCACTGTTGTTTGTGCTAGCCATGATACCACTGACATATGTATTGAGGAAGATGAAACCATCATACACAACAAAAGAAAAGAACAGCGTAAACCACCTCCTATGTATGGACGATCTGAAGTTGTATGGGAAATCAGAAAATGACATAACATCACTAATCAATACTGTAAGAATTTATAGCAATGACATGGGAATGGAGTTTGGACTAGATAAATGTGCCACCATCATACTAAAGAGAGGGAAACTAGCTAGAGGAACTGATATACAAATGCCTGAAGGAGATGCAATACACCAGATGGAAGATAATGAAGAATATAAATATTTGGGAATATTAGAAGCAGATGATATCAAACATAAGAAAATGAAAGACAAGATATTCAAGGAATACTCAGATAAAGTAAAAAGGGTTCTGAAGTCGAAGTTGAATGCAGGAAATTTGTTCCAAGCTATAAACACTTGGGCTGTTTCTTTGTACAGATATGGAGCAGGAGTTGTAGAGTGGACAAAAGATGAACTGAAACAGATTGACAGGAGGACACGGAAATTGATTGCAATGCATCGTGGGATGCACCCGAGATCAGATGTAGACAGACTCTATGTTGAAAGGGGAAAGGGAGGAAGAGGCCTCATGAGCATTGAGGACACAGTGAAGTATGAAAGCCACAGTCTGAAGAAATATACAGAAGAAAGTCAAGTGGAAGAGATACGTAATGCAGGAAGAGTGATAAGATCAGACGAGGAAGACATGACAAAATCAGGATACAGAGACAAGCAGAAAACAACACGTATAGATGAATGGGTTGAAAAACCGAAGAATGGACAATACATCAGACAAACGAAAGAACACACGGCAGTAGAAACGTGGAAATGGATGACACGAAGGAGCTTGAAAAGAGAAACAGGGAGCTTAATTGTCGCCGCTCAAGATCAGGCACTGAGGACGAATTACAGGAAGGCCAGGATAGAAAAGAGTTCGGTTGACGCAAAGTGCAGACTGTGGAAGACTCGGGATGAGACGATAAGTCACTTAGTCAGTGAGTGCCCTAAAATCGCACAAACAAAATACAAACACCGACATGACAAAGTAGCTGCAGCTGTGCATTGGAGCATATGCAAAATGCACGGTTTACCACACACAGAGAAATGGTATGATCATAGAGCTGAGCCAGTTATGGAAAACGAGAAAGTAAAACTGTTATGGGACTTTAACGTTCAGACAGATAAAGTGATAGAAGCGCGAAGACCGGACCTCATATTAGAAAATAAAGAGACCAGCGAATGTCAGACTATAGATATAGCAATACCTGGGGACACGAGAGTGATAAAGAAAGAAGAGGAGAAGATTGATAAGTATGAAGATCTAGCATTTGAGATTGGACGACTGTGGAAAGTGAAACCTAAGGTGATACCGATAGTGATAGGAGCACTTGGGACAATATCCAGCCGTTTGATATCTTACATGGCTGAGATTGGAGTACAGCTATCATTTGAAACAATTCAAAAGACTGCCCTGTTGGGTACGGCCCAGATTCTACGAAAGGATCTACAGTAAAACGGAATAGTGATAACCCTTTGGCCCTTAGCTAGGGCCCGGGCTCACTTTACACCAACCGTCAGGTTGTGAAATTTACTTCTCGAATAATAACAATAACAATAACAATAACAGCAACAGCAACAGCAACAGCAACAGCAACAGCAACAGCAGCAGCAGCAGCAGCAACAGCAACAGCAACCGCAACAGCAACAGCAGCAGCAGCAGCAGCAACAGCAACAGCAACAGCAACAGCAACAGCAACAGCAACAGAAACAGCAACAGCAACAGCAACAGCAACAGCAACAGCAACAGCAACAGCAAGAACAGTAACAGTAACAGTAACAGTAACAGTAACAGTAAAAGTAACAGTAACAGTAACGCTAACGCTAACGCTAACGCTAACGCTAACGCTAACGCTAACGATAACGATAACGATAACGATAACGATAACGATAACGATAACGATAACGATAACGATAACGACAACAACAACAACAACAACAACAACAACAACAACAACAACAACAACAACAACAACAACAACAACAACAACAACAACAACAACAACAACAACAACAACAACAACAACAACAACAACAACAACAACAACAACAACAACAACAACAACAACAACAACAACAACAACAACAACAACAACAACAACAACAACAACAACAACAACAACAACAACAACAACAACAACAACAACAACAACAACAACAACAACAACAACAACAACAACAACAACAACAACAACAACAACAACAATAACAATAACAATAACAATAACAATAACAATAACAATAATAATAATAATAATAATAATAATAATAATAATAATAATAATAATAATAATAATAATAATAATAATAATAATAATAATAATAATAGTAACAACAATATTTAATCATTTTTACTACTGATAATATTATTAGTTTGCTTATCTATATTATTATATTTTTGTGCTGTTATTTTTATTATATATTACCATACATTATTATTATTATCTAGTATTATCATTAATTATTGTCATTTATGAACATTAAATATTGTTATTATTAGTTATTATTATTGTTTTTTCATTATTATTATTTTTAATTATTATCAATTATTATTAATTATTGTCAATTCAATTACCATTAATTATTACTAGTCAACTATTGTTAATTATCATCATTATTATCAATTGATCATTATTAGTTATTATTACTATTATTATTATTAATTATTGTTTTTATTAATATTGTGATTATTAATAACCATTATCCATCCTTCAAACATTGTTTTCATTTGCTGTTTGTTTTTACCAATGTAACTTTTAGCAGTTGAGAATCATTTCTATATCTGACAACTTTGTTAAGATGAAGAATTAATCATTATATTGATTTTAACAAACTCAAACAGAAAGTTTTTAATGACAAAAAGCCTTTTGATGAAAAATTGTGGCGATTCTTTTTTAAATCAGGTTCAAATATGGTAATTTTTTTGCATATCAGCTATTATTTACAAGTTTTTAATAGCAATAATGTAAACGATATTTTTAATTATGTTATTAAACCAGTTCAATATTTTGGTAAATATAATTTTTCTGTTTAGAGACCAAGAGCTTATCACTTGTTACCCCTAATTGCAATGGGTTATTAAGATAAATGATGTACCAATCAATCCTGATACGATAGTTTATTTAGCAAGCAGCCCCAATACTTATGATGAAAGAATTCTAATCAGTATCACTGATGGACATTTGTGTTTCCATCTAAATTTACTTTTGCTCCATGTGTATGCTTTGAGTTTCAACTTCTTATTAAATTTTCAGGCTTTACTAGAAATTTTATTTGACAATCGCATTAAGCTAAAACTGGTGTGTAACAATCAGAAGCTTACCATGATGGTGGGTGATGCGTGGAAACAATTTTTGTAAACGATTGCGGAATTTATGTGTGAAAAAGTTGTCTGAGAGTAACAAGGAAGACCATTCTATTACGGCCACATCATTCAACTGGATTAGAGAGATGCCGCACGATAATCATGTGACATGTTAATAAGAAATACCAAGACCATTGATATGTTACCCTAATAATGCATTAACGACATGATATTTGTTATGTTGCACACGTCTAATAATAATGAAATGAGCAATACTGTAATAACTATAATATCAGCTGACATTTTGATGAATCATAGAACAAAACCATTGCTGATCATGGTAAAATTAGTTCCTCAAAATGAAACCAGATAATTAGCCATGACCGAGCCTTCTACAATAAATACATAGGTGTATGGTGACAATCAGTAGAGTGCTCCTTCCAGAGCTGTTTGAGTAAATGCTGGAGGTGTTACAGTACTTGGATAACATATGACTGAGGCTACAAATTAGTTTGCACCACCGAGATTGTTTAGGTAACGCTTATTTTCCTGATTTGCAAATCAATTTCAAATCATTTCAAATACTTAAAGTGATTTGAATTGTTTACATCGCAATTTGACTTGGATTTGATTTGCCACTGACCCAGTTAGGACTTGATTTGATTTGATCTTTAAGGTTCATGATTTGTACTTGAATTGATTTGCGAAAATGGTGATTTGCAACACCTCTGTGAATCCTAAGCGTCTTCTCCTAAGCGCCTTCCAAGGTATTCCTCCTAGTAGTTCCAAACGATTCCTCAGCTTCTAGGACTGGTGCTGGCTAGCCTCGAACGCTAGCTAAGACACACTAGTAGTAAGTAGACAATACTAGCTTGAGACACTAACTCTATCTACTAAGAGTATCTAACTGTATCTGCCCTGCTGGGCTGCATGCAGCTCTATATAAATGAGGTATAAAATCATGGGAGCATAAAAATATGTGATTGGCTAATGCAATTGAGCAATACAAACAGATAACATCTGACAAGTGTCAAAAGCTAATAATAAACTTAGAGGCGGGAAAGTCCATCCTGTGCTTGGCTTTAGTGAAGCAGTAGGCACTCTGCACTCTTGAGCAGTCAAGCATAACCTCTAGTAGATAGGCTGCAGTAGTCTTGGATATATATATGGTTGATTAATATATGTGGTTAGCACCGGCTGATGGTTGCAGCCCTGTGCCATTCCACTATAATATTTCCCACTAAGTTTCAGAAATGGCTCATCTTTTGAATTCTGTAAAATAAGTTTCATACTATAGATAGATGCGAATGGGCAAAAATACGTTTTACCAGTACTGACAAGTCATTACACTCCACTTTCTAATAGTATACATGGTGTTCAGTTAGAGTCTTTTCTTAGATCTTACATCCCACAATAGGCTGTCTGTAGCAATGAACTTAAACAAAAAAATTCAAAAACTATATTTTGGTAGTTATCTCCCCAGAGAGGGCGGCAACTACTTACCTCCTAAACAAAAGCCAATACCATGTACCAGTAACGGGGGATTATCTAACTGATTGTACATGGAAGGAAACCAGAGGTAGAAGTGCATAGTATATCGATGTTCTAATAACAAAGAACAAACATTATTGTACGCTAACACCTGCGCAGAGGTGACTCTCTATGTTGTATGAAACATTTATAAGCTGACATATTTGTGCTTACTACTTTTTGCTGTTAGATCTGCTCATAATACTGTTGCAGTGTTCCCATTCATATTCAAATACTCCAGACAGACCTATTTTTGTCCTGCCTTCCTCCCTCCGCAGCTTTACCTCACATCGCCTGTTCTGCCCTAATCTTCACCCGCTACTTTGCTCTACCTTCACTCTGTTCTGCCCTTGGTCCACTCTGCCCTCTCTATCTCCCGCTTCCTCCCTTTCAACCTCTCTATTTAAAAGATCATGCTAGAAGACAGTCTGCTGGCACATTTTACTGAATACAATGTTATGAAATAGCGGCGTATTTTATGCCAAATAGAAAAAGAACAATTTGAGTTATAGATCAACATTGCACTCTCATTTGACATGCAAAATTTAAGTGCTTTGTTTTGACTCCACCTACATGATTGGAAAAATAACAAAACCTGTAAATACTTTCTGTTTAAAAACAAAATCAAATTTAAATTCGTGTACGCAACAAAAGCTCTCCCGCAGACTGTTTTTACGGCAGCTTTCTCTCAATGTAAATGTTTTAAACACTTGAACTTCCATTTGACATTCAAATAGTAGTCTTCTATTAGCAAAATGTGGCTCCCTGTGAGTTTTCTCCACTTACGTTATTGAAATAATAATTTACCCACAAACGTATCCAATTTGAGAGCATTCGTCAAAATTGAACGCTCACATCTAAATGGTCCGATGCACGATTTGTACTCCAGTTTTTATGTCTCTCAGTCTAACAATTTCGGTCCCTTCCCCATGCACAAGACACAGAACGGCACAATATGCATAAATGGAGGTTAACTTTATTGAGTGACTAAGACTTTAAAAGTTTCGCAAGTGTACACTAGTCATTCAGTATGGTTATGTCAAATAACAGTTAGATTGAATAGCGCTATGGGTATGTTGAGTAGTTCAACCAAAAGTATAAATAGCTGTAGCTATTACCGATTATGAAAACTTGTTAGTGACAAGTGCTTACAACCTTTTAATGTTGTATGTATTATATGGAGATTTTTCATACCAGGCAGGGTCTCAACTTTTGGGGATGTAAACTCCAGGTAGGTAGAGAAAGCATGTTGCCTAGGAATCCATTTGCCACAGAGTTTGAAGCGAAATGGTTTTTCAGAAAACCGCTCAAGTGAATTTGTGCAGAGCCCATTTAGAAAATCAAATCGTTTGATGACAAAATGAATTGGCAAACATGAGTGTGAGTTATTGCTTATGACTGCAATAATTTATGGTCATCCTTACTTAGAGTAACTGAAAACAAAAACACCAGCACTTATAATTGACAAGTGACAAATGTTACACAATCTGATGTAAAACTGAAGAACAAACTTGTTTCCAACACAAAATTTTGTAACATCAAATGACAGCTAATGAATTGTACCAGCACTATTAGTTGGTTGCTAACTATTAACCCTTTTGTTAAAACTAGACAAGGATTCAGTTGCTTATGTAAAACAGAGCTGTCTCACTCTTGATTTGTCAGCCAACATTAAATATTTGATTTTGTGTGCAAACTTTTATATTAGACTAACTTCTCAAATGCATATGAAAAACCAAAAGTAGTTTGAGCTGACTTCGATTGGTTAATGTTAACGTAGATTAATTTAATTATCCTTGATCCACCCCTGGCCCCCATTCATTTCTTCCCTCTATTGCCTACCCCGTGACCCTAGCGCTGCCAACCTTGAGGAAACCCTTTCCCACCTATTGTAGACACGCTAGTCACTGCAGTGTTGGCAATCCAGGTGAGCATTGCCCCTGGACACCCCCATCTATTTAAATCCTCCACCCAATACACCTCTGACCCTCTTTAACCTGTTCGTCGGAACTTCCCCTCTTCCCATTTCTATAAGTTAATGACAACGCAGCAAGGTAAACAGATCTAAGTTCCTTCAAAGTTCAACTTTCAGAGATAGAACCTGCAGCATGAGCGCTGTCTACTCCCATAAATAAGAATAAATGATCGGATTGAATATACCGCATTGTGGCTTCGTTGCCACTTGATAGCCTGCCTACAGTCGGACCATTGAGAACAAGAGTGAGCTGAACAACTTGTGTTTTGCTATTATTGGTCCCTTTTGGAGGAATAGGATCAGGCAGAATAATCCCACTAGTGTACGCTGTTTGACAGGCTGACTGATTACACAATACTGTTTGTATTTATACACTTAGATAATTTTTTGCGTAATTTCCACTATTAAAGTGTGAAGCACGTAATACCTCAGAGTTACTGGTTTGGCTGTCGGTTGTAATGATTGTTGGTAAAATGATGCTAGTAATTCTAGTGATAGTATTTATAGTGAAGTTTTAGCACAATCAGTGACTTTGTGTAACATATTGTCGGGCAGTTTTGCCTAGAATTTTTGCTTTCCTCCTAAGCTATACTGTTTGTTGGTCCACCCTTTCCCCTTCCCCGCACCCACGTTTTCCTCAGCGGAAATTGTGACAGATAAAGGTCAGCTGAAAACATTGCAATATATTTTCATGTTCAAGTTTTTAGGAGAAGACAATTATGGCCAAAAGACATCCCCAGCAACCTATCAATTAAATTATGTGCAGCCCAAACAAGCTTTATGTTGGGTCATCACATGAAAAATCGCAAATGAATGTTTTCTTAAAAACCGTTTATGATTATTGACAGTGAGGAGTAGTAATATATGAGCAGATCTCCCTACCAAGTGTTTTTTTGAGGATTACACCTTGGGGTTTAGGCAATGGGTTACGACGTTGAATGAATTCGCCAAGTTTATATCGTATTTTATTGTATTTCATTTGAGGGGCATTCGAGTGGCATTTGAGTGGCATTTAAGTGGCATTTGAGTTTTTGATTATTTTTTTACTTATTTTGAACTTATATGGCATATAGATTTTGAATGTATGACATTTAAGTTTTGATAATTCTACAGATACATCTACACTGAATAAATCCAATGATTAAAAATGAAACAATGTGTGAATATATACATTTATTGTATAATAAGTAGGGATACATAAAGAGAACATGTTAAATATTGTGAGCTTGAAATAGTTCCAATATCATTTCAAATGAAAAAGTGGATGATGAGAGATTTTCATCCGTTTGTATGTATCTACATATATCTGATTGAAAATGATATAATAATTCAGTAGTCCATTGTATTGAAATCAATTTTTGCGTGAGCTCTTTATTCTACACCTTTCTTTGACAAAAAGAGGTATTTGGTGAAATATTTTTTCATTTCATTCAATTTTCATTAATTTTTTGCAAAAAGAAATCATTCTCTAAATGGTTAAATTTCATCTAATTGTACAAATTTACAAAAAAGGAGAATGTAATAAAATAGATATCATAATAGAGTGTAATAAGTTGAATATATAGAGTTAAAGTCTATAAAAACTTTTTAATTTGTAAAGTATTTGATGACTTTACAAGAAATATCATCACATTCAGGTTCAATGATGATGAGAAGATTTTCTTCAAGCTTAAGTTTACTATTTTCCGATATAGACAGAGAAAGTTTTGAAAAACCCTTCAAATCATTATAAATAAAAACTCTATAAATCGACGGTGTTGAATTTGTAATAGTAGTAATATATGAGCAGATCTCCCTACCAAGTGTTTTTTTGTGGTTCTGGCCTTGGGGTTGAGGCAATGGGTTACGACGTTGGATGAATTCGCCGAGTTTATATTGTATTTCATTTGAGGGGTACTTGAGTGGCATTTGAGTGGCATTTAAATGGCATTTGAGTTTTTGATTATTTTCTTACTTGATTTGAACTCATATGGCAGCTAGATTTTGAATGTATGGCATTTAAGTTTTGATAATTTTTTTACATAATTCGAACTCAAATGGCATCTTGAGAGAGAGGAGAGAGAAGAGAGAGAGGAGAGAGGAGAGAGGAGAGAGGAGAGAGGAGTTTTATCTACATTGAATAGATACATTGATCAAAAATGAATCATTGTATGATTATATACATTTATTACATAATAAGTAGGGAAAATCTTCCTATATAATATAGCTAGAGTCAGTAAATACGCACATCTCCATATTCATGTACATGTGCATAAATGGACATGAATAGGTACATGTCCATATTCATGTCCATATTCATGTCCATATTCATGTCCATATTCATGTCCATATTCATGTCCATATTCATGTCCATTTATGTACATGTCCATATTCATGTCCATTTATGTACATACCTATGTTCATATTTATGTACATGCGCATGTCCAAATTCATGTCCATATTAACATTTTATAGCTATGTACAGAGGAGAGAGAAGAGAGGAGAAAGAGAGAGATTTTTTAGTTTTTTATACAACCATGTATATATGGATAATTATGTACATATTTACGGATATATTTATATCTACATTGAATAATATACATCTATGACATAATAACTATATTGAATGCTATAAAATATGTTGGAAAATCACCAAATTAGTCCTCTAGATGGTTAAAATTTACAGTATTTGGGAAATAACTGCAAGAGAGGAGAGAGGAGTATTTGGTAGAGGAGAGAGGAGGCTTCAAAAAAGAGCTACAAAAAACTAATCAGTACACAACTCAGTTTATTAGGTAGTAGCGCTTCAAGGAGGTACAAACACTGATTGCTGACAAACAACAAATTTTAATGCAGATTGGGAGAGGTAGCTTTTTTTAGAGCCTATAATCATCCTGATTGCACAGGTTTTAATATCAATACAAAATGAATCTTCCTCCTTTAAAATATGGTGAATGTTATTTTGTTATACCAGAAGAGGAGTATCATAGTTTGATGGAAAAGAACAGTGGGGCTAAATCAACCGACCAAGACAAGTTTGCGTCATCATTGTATGACAACCCGACAAAAGACAAAATGGTGAGAGATATCGAGAAAATCCAGAATATTTTGGTTGAAACGAATGAAATAGTTATGGGAATCAAAAACGAGTTGCTTGAGCGCAAAAAGACAAATGAAAATGTTCAAAGCACAAAAACCTATCGGAGTGATGTTGGAAAGATTAGGGGAGAGTACAAGCAACCAAAGAGCTGGAGCTCTGCTAAAACACCAAAGCTCTCGCCATCATCGTTTGATAGAAACACAATTGATGATGATAGCAATAGAGATTCGGAGAGAATGATGCAACAATTAGAAGAGTTTAAAAAGAAAGTATCCGACATGACAGCTAGTAAAGACAATCAAGCGTTAGGTGTAAAAATATTGTATCAATTGAGAGATTCTGGAAAATACGATCTGGATACTGACAGGATAAAACTCAAGGGAAGATGGCTTAGCGCTAAGCTATCAAAGAATTTGTTGCAAGATGTACTAACTGATAAAGACTCAATAAGATCAACAAAAGATAACTACAGTAGATTTAAAAGTTTGCTCACCACTCAAGGAATCACAACTGTCAGGAGATCCTCATGAAAAACTTATTTTAGCTACCTAGTTGTTAATTCAAACATCTTAGCAACAACTTATTAGCTCAAACATGACTTTGTTATACTCAATCCTTTATCCAACACCTACAATAATTCTTAGTAATAGTAGTGTAATGAGACTGAGTAATAATCTACACACACCTTGTTCACTCTGTATGCTGTAGCACATGTTTTCCCTTTAGTTATCTGCAGTTACTTCAATTGGATCTTATCCAGATGTTTTATAGTCTTTGCTGCTACTGCGTTTTGTCTCAAACAAGAATCCAAAGTAGGCATTGTGTCTACAAAATACAAAAAAATTGATTGTTACAATTGTTTCATTTATTTTCATTGGTTTTATCTACATATACATAGAGTAGCGAAGAAACAGTTTGTGTGAGTATGAAACTATCTAGTAGAGATAAATTAATATCTAGGTTCAACTAGCATTAAATATTAATTACTTATTATCTAGTAAAGATAAATTACCTAGGAGTAAATTCTAGTTGAGGCTCGATTATTTTAAATGAAAAAATTAAAACCAAATTGATTGGAATCGTAGAAATATTTTTTAAATACAACATTGCTTTGCAACGACTATTAATGAAAGCGATTATGAAATGTTGATGAGTAACTAAGTAATCTAGTAAGAAAAACTGATTGAAATCACCTTAATATTTGTTAATAGATACTTGCGACATGTTTTATCAACGAAAAAATCAAGCGATTTTCAAATGTTTACGAGTAACTAAGCGATTCGGTAGAAAATACTAACAGAAATCACGCGATATCCGTTTTTGAAATATTTACGATAAACCAAATTGGGATATTGCTGTTATCAACCAAAAAAAACTACAATAGAAAACATTATGAATGTATGGCATTTAAGTATTACTAGTTTTTTACATAATTTGAACTCATATGGTATCTTGAGAAAAAGGTGAGACAGGAAAAGAGGAGAGAGAAGGGAAATAATTGCACTCAAATGAAAAAAATAGATGAAGCTAGATATTCATCTATTTGTATATATCCACAAGAAAACTAGGGTATTTGGTGAAGTATTCTTTTATTCCATTCAATTTTCATTAATTTTATTTGAATTGAAGTATTATTTACAATGGTTAGAATTTATTAAAATTGCTGCCCAATCCTTTATCCAACACCTACAACAATTCTTAGTAATAGTAGTGTATTTTTTAGTTTTTTATACAACCTTGTATATATGGATAATTATGTACATATTTATGGATATATTTATATCTAGATTGAATAATATACATTTATGACATAATAACTATATTGAATGCTATAAAATATGTTGGAAAATCACCAAATTAGCCCTCTAGATGGTTAAAATTTACAGTATTTGGGAAATAACTGCAAGAGAGGAGTATTTGGTAGAGGAGAGAGGAGAGAGGAGAGAGAGGAGGCTTGAGCGTAAATATTTCTCTTAGGTATTTACATAATAAGTATATTGAATACTATAAAATATCTTGGAAAATCGTCAAATTAGACCTCTAGATGGTTAAAATTTACAGTATTTGGGAAATAACTACAATAGAAAACATTATGAATGTATGGCATTTAAGTATTGATAGTTTTTTACATAATTCGAACTCATATGGTATCTTGAGAGAAAGGAGAGAGGAAAAGAGGACAGAGGAGGGGAAATAATTGCACTCAAATGAAAAAAATAGATGAAGCTAGATATTCATCTATTTGTATATATCCAAAAGAAAACAGGGGTATTTGGTGAAATATTCTTTTATTCCATTCAATTTTCATTAATTTTATTTGAGTTGAAGTATTATTTACAATGGTTAGAATTTATTAACATTACTGCTCAATCCTTTATCCAACACCTACAATAATTCTTAGTAATAGTAGTGTAATGAGACTGAGTAATAATCTACACACACCTTGTTCACTCTGTATGCTGTAGCAGATGTTTTTCCTTTAGTTATCTGCAGTTACTTCAATTGGATCTTATCCGGATGTTTTATAGTCTTTGCTGCTACTGTGTTTTGTCTCAAACAGAAGTCCAAAGTAGGCATTGTGTCTACAAAATACAAAAAAATTGATTGTTACAATTGATTCATTTATTTTCATTGACTTTATCTACATATACATAAAGTAGCGAAGAAACAGTTTGTGTGAGTATGAAACTATCTAGAGCATAAATATTTCTTTCAGTTATATATATTTACACTTATTATGTTTACCATACATGTAATCAGCGTTAATTTTTGATTTTTGTTTAAAAACTATTATTATTTCTGGTAAAAAACTACATTAGTTAAGTTTTAGAATCATATAAATGAAATTTGTGTCAATTTAGCATCTACTGCATTATATATTTACAATATTACTTTGTAAATATTAGTGAAAGAAATTATGAAATACCTGCGAGTAATTAAGTAATTCAGTAAAGAAATTGATTGGAATCGTAGTAATATTTTCAAATACAACATTGCTTTGCAACAACTATTAATGAAAGCGATTATGAAATGTTGATGAGTAACTAAGTAATCTAGTAAGGAAAACTGATCGAAATCACGGTAATATTTGTTAATAGATACTTGCGACAGGTTTTATCAACGAAAAAGTCAAGCGATTTTCAAACGTTTACGAGTAACTAAGCGATTCAGTAGAAAAAACTAACAGAAATCACGCGATATCCGTTTTTGAAATATTTACGATAAACCAAATTGGGACATTGCTGTTATCAACCAAAAGATCAAGCGAGTATCAAATGTTTACGAGTAACTAAGTGATTCAGTTGGCAAAAACCGATTGAGATCATGTGACATCCGTTACAAATATTTACGTCAAGTTAGCAACGGAAAAAACAAATATTTCTTAGAATATTCGCTATAGCAAGTTACGATAATTTTGTACTCGCTCTAAAGGTAAAGGTTTTCAGTCCATTTTTGGTCAGACCAAAATTTATGCGAGGCGTTTTAGGCATTATTTCAGTCAACGTAATGTTACCAGTTCATTTTCACAAGTTTTTATTATTTATTTTAAAAATAAATAATTAGAGCTTTCTACTGGTGTTAAATTATTATTGATTGTTTTTTACCTTATCACCACTTAGAGCCAGATGATTTAATTAACTAAAGACAAATAATTATTTTAGCGTTTCTTACCTTGATGCTCTCCTAGTAGCTGTAGTAGATGATGCTTCTCCGCTTGCTGTTGAAGAACTGGATGCTTTCTATGTGAAAACAGTGGCTCTTAAATAGCTAAAGTTGCACTGATTAAACCCTATGAATCAGCATTTTTTCCAATGCTTTCGCGGGAATAAAAACTGTTTATTCCCGCGAAAGCAACGGTTTCCATTCGCGTGAAAATAAATTATTTATTCCCGCGAAAGCAACGGTTGCTATTCGCGTGAAAATAAACTATCTATTCCCGCGAAAGCAACAGTTTTTATTCGCGTGAAAATAAATTATTTATTCCCGCGAAAGCAACGGTTGCTATTCGAGTGAAAATAAACTATCTATTCCCGCGAAAGCAACAGTTTCTATTCGCGTGAAAATAAATTATTTATTCCCGCGAAAGCAACGGTTTGTATTTGCCTGAAAATAAAATGTTTATTCCCGCGAAAGCAACGGTTTGTAATCGCCTGAACATAAAATGTTTATTCCCGCGAAAGAAACGGTTTGTATTCGCCTGAAAATAAATTATTTATTCCCGCGAAAGCAACGGTTTGTATTCGCCTGAAAGTAAAATGTTTATTCCCGCGAAAGCAACGGTTTCCATTCGTGTGAAAATAAATTATTTATTCCCGCGAAAGCAACGGTTTGTATTTGCCTGAAAATAAAATGTTTATTCCCGCGAAAGCAACGGTTTGTATTCGTCTGAACATAAAATGTTTATTCCCGCGAAAGCAACGGTTTGTATTCGCCTGAAAATAAATTATTTATTCCCGCGAAAGCAATGGTTTGTATTCGCCTGAAAATAAAATTTTTATTCCCGCGAAAGCAACGGTTTCCATTCGCGTGAAAATAAAGTATTTATTCCCGCGAAAGCAACAGTTTCCATTCGTGAGAAAATAAAATATTTATTCCCGCGAAAGCAACGGTTTGTATTCGCCTGAAAATAAATTATTTATTCCCGCGAAAGCAACGGTTTGTATTTGCCTGAAAATAAAATGTTTATTCCCGCGAAAGCAACGGTTTGTAATCGCCTGAACATAAAATGTTTATTCCCGCGAAAGAAACGGTTTGTATTCGCCTGAAAATAAATTATTTATTCCCGCGAAAGCAACGGTGTGTATTCGCCTGAAAATAACATGTTTATTCCCGCGAAAGCAACGGTTTCCATTCGTGTGAAAATAAATTATTTATTCCCGCGAAAGCAACGGTTTGTATTTGCCTGAAAATAAAATGTTTATTCCCGCGAAAGCAACGGTTTGTATTCGTCTGAACATAAAATATTTATTCCCGCGAAAGCAACGGTTTGTATTCGCCTGAAAATAAATTATTTATTCCCGCGAAAGCAATGGTTTGTATTCGCCTGAAAATAAAATTTTTATTCCCGCGAAAGCAACGGTTTCCATTCGCGTGAAAATAAAGTATTTATTCCCGCGAAAGCAACAGTTTCCATTCGTGAGAAAATAAAATATTTATTCCCGCGAAAGCAACGGTTTGTATTCGCCTGAAAATAAATTATTTATTCCCGCGAAAGCAACGGTTTGTATTTGCCTGAAAATAAAATGTTTATTCCCGCGAAAGCAACGGTTTGTATTCGTCTGAACATAAAATGTTTATTCCCGCGAAAGCAACGGTTTGTATTCGCCTGAAAATAAATTATTTATTCCCGCGAAAGCAATGGTTTGTATTCGCCTGAAAATAAAATTTTTATTCCCGCGAAAGCAACGGTTTCCATTCGCGTGAAAATAAATTATTTATTCCCGCGAAAACACTGTTTTTTATTCACGCGAAAAAACAGTTTATATTCCCGCGAAAGCATTGGGAAAAATGCTGATTCATAGGGTTTTATGAGTGCAACCTTAGCTATTTAAGAGCCACTGTTTTCACACAGAAAGCATCCAGTTCTTCAACAGCAAGCGGAGAAGCATCATCTACTACAGCTACTAGGAGACCATCAAGGTAAGAGATGCTAAAATAATTATTTGTCTTTAGTTAATTAAATCATCTGGCTCTAAGTGGTGATAAGGTAAAAACTATTCAATATCAATAATTATTTAACACTAGTAGAAAGCTCTAATTATTTATTTTTAAATTTTATGCTAGTTTGAGACAAAACGCTGTATATAAAGCCAATGAAAATAAATGAATCAATTGTAACAATCAATTTTTTATATTTTGTAGACACAATGTGTACTTTGGACTCTTGTTTGAGACGAAATGCATCAGTAGCAAAGACTATAAAACATCTGCTCAAGATCTACCAACAGCTCATTTGTCCAACACAGCAAGAATTTCTTTCAAGATCTACCACCTACTTAGATGATAGCAAACCAATGAAGACTCAATGTTACACAACATTACTTTCTCTCCTGCTTAGATGATACCAAACCAATGAAGACTCAAACTACATGGATTCTACTTCGATGATGCTGAAAAAGAAAACTGTCCAGAACAAGAGCTCAAGAAGCTAATCTATAACTCAAGGCTATCATATCACTATAGGTGAGTTTTACTAATTTTTATCATAAATTAAACAAAATGCTGAATATATACATTTTACAAGTGAAAAAAGGACTTTTTTGGTGAAATTAGTGTATTTTTTACAACAAAATGCTGAATATATACATTTTTCAGGGGAAAAAAGGACTTTTTTGGTGTAAATAGTGTATTTTTTTACAACAAAAATGCTGAACATATACATTTTCTAGGTGAAAAAAGGACTTTTTTGATGTACTTAGTGTATTTTTTACAACAAAATGCTGAATATATACATTTTCATGGTAATTGTTTTAGATAGATGAAAGCTATTTAAGAGCCACTGTTTTCACACAGAAAGCATCCAGTTCTTCAACAGCAAGCGGAGAAGCATCATCTACTACAGCTACTAGGAGACCATCAAGGTAAGAGATGCTAAAATAATTATTTGTCTTTAGTTAATTAAATCATCTGGCTCTAAGTGGTGATAAGGTAAAAACTATTCAATATCAATAATTATTTAACACTAGTAGAAAGGAGATAACTAGAATTAGAGGTATAACCACAAATCCGTTTTGGTGAAAGGTTGTAGCTGTATTAACTAATATGTGATCAAACACAATAAAAACAGGAGATAAATGCAATCAAGTTCTCTTCCTTTTTAGGTTGAATTGATTAACCTATAATTCCGACGTCTATGGATGTTCGTTGTTTTGTTTTAAATAGAAATAATATGATAATAAATAGTGCTTAGGTGTAATTAATGACGTTTCTCGAGCGGCTTTATAACGCATAACATTAAAAAGATCAAAACATATAGGATTAGGCGAGAGATGATGATTAATGACTTTTCTGGAATGAGTTTATTAGTGAAGTGGCACTTGCATTATATTATAATTAATTACTTTTTAAAAACTTGTGAAAATGAACTGGTAACATTACGTCGACTGAAATAATGCCTAAAACGTCTCGCATAAATTTTGATCTGACCGAAAATGGACTGAAAACCTTTAGGGCGAGTACAAAATTATCGTAGCTCGCTATAACGGATATTGTAAGAAATATTTATTTTCTCGTTGCTAACTTAACGTAGAATATTTTGTAACGGATGTCACGTGATCTCAATCGATTTTTGCCAACTGAATCACTTAGTTACTCGTAAACATTTGATACTCACTTGATTTTTTTTGATAACAGCAATATCTCAATTGTGTTTATCGTAAATATTTCAAAAACGGATATTGCGTGTTTCAGTTGGTTTTTCCTACTGAATCGCTTAGTTACTCGTAAACATTTGAAAATTGTTTGATTTTTTCGTTGATAAAACATGTCGCAAGTATCTTTTAACAAATATTACCGTGATTTCAATCAGTTTTGCTTACTAGATTACTTAGTTACTCATCAACATTCATAATTGCTTTTATTAATAGATGTTGCAAAGCAATGTTGTATTTAAATAATATTACTACGATTCCAATCAATTTCCTTACTGAATTACTTAATTACTCGCCGGTATTTCATAATTTCTTTCACTAATAATTACAAAGTAATATTGTAAATATATAATGCAGTAGATACTAAATTGACGCAAATTTTATTCATATGATTTTACAACTTAACTAATGTAGTTTTTTTACCAAAAATAATAATAATTTTTAAACAAAATCAAAAATTAACGGTGATTACATGTATGGTAAACATAATAACTGTAAATATGTTTATATATATAACTAAAAGAAATATTTATGCTCAAGTCTCCTCTCTCTCTCCTCCAACCTCTCTCCTCTAAACTCTCTCTAGATATATACAAATACAGTTATTTTTATATGTAGACTCGATCTCGAATGCTGATGATATGTAGTCTCAAGTGGATAAATGAAGTTAAAGTACTTTGTATTACAGAAAATTTACTGTAAATTTTAATCATCTAGAGGACTAATGGTAACCTCTCTCCTCTCTCTCAAGATATCTCATCTCTCTCTCCTCTAACCTCTCTCCTCTCTCCCCTCTCTAGATGTATACAAATTCAATTATTCTTATATGTAAACTCGATCTCGAATGCTGATGATATGTAGTCTCAAGTGAATAAATGAAGTTAAAGTACTTTGTATTACACAAAAGTTACTGTAAATTTTAATCATCTAGAGGGCTAATGCTTCCCTTTCTCCTCTCTCCTTTTTCCCTCTCTCCTCTCTCTCAAGATATCATATGAGTCGGAATTACAAAAAATTATCAAAACTTAAATGTCATACATTCAAAATCTATATGTCATATAAGTTCAAATCAAGTAAAAAAATAATCAAAACTCAAATGCCACTTAAATGCCACTCAAATGCCACTCAAATGCCCCTCAAATGAAATACAATATAAACTCGGCGAATTCATTCAACATCGTAACCCATTGCCTCAACTCCAAGGTTGAATCCACAAAAAAACACTTGGTAGGGAGATCTGCTCATATATTACTACTTGTAATTGATACTGAATTGTTTTCGCATATGATGTATCTATCACACACACAATCAGTAGTAGTTTTGATTTCTTCAGAATTGTATATAGTAGAGTTTGTAGGGCTTGGCTGTTCCAAAATTAAATCGACTAAACCCAGAGCTTGTGGAAGAGATGGAATTGATGGTGATAAAGCTGGAACTACTGGCTTGTTTGTAGTTTTTGTTGTCGTTGTCTGCGGAGTTATGGTGATTATTGAAGTTATTCTTCGAATCGTAGGTAGTATTCCCTCATCATATAAACGGATGTAATTTAAAGCTTCATCAGTTTTGCAAACAAAGTAGTGTTGAGGCCACGTATCATAAGTGTCACAGCTTCTACGTAGGTGAGTAGGTTCCATGAAACATGTGAGTCTAAGCATACGATATTTTAAGTTTTTTCTTAAAATACGAGTTACTGAATCAACCGCTTCCATATTAAGAATTCCCCGAAAACATCCAGACGCTCTATGAGATAAAGTGAATGGTTTAATCTCTGTTACAAGACAATAACCGCTTAGGATTGGGAATAATAGGAGATAGATGCGATATCTCATTTTTTTATTCAGAGAGAGAGACTTTTAACCTAGTTTATGCTTTCATCATCTAGAGTTAACTGTCTTGCATTTCGGTGGTCTTTGGTTAATATGCTTCAACTAAAGCTCTATATATATAACCTTGGGATTGCATTTGTCTTTGGTATCTCCTTGACATGTGATACTGATGATAATCTTGTTTTGAACAGACTTCAAACTTTCAAAACTCGAAAATGACAAATTTACACCTTCAATACCATTGATGTTAGTGATGATAGTAGCTATTTTTGGCTCCTCGTTGGTCAAACGATTGCATTCCACACATGCAAAGTTGGTTGTCTGAAACTCTTCTGTTGGTGGACAAATCAAACGTGAGGTGTTGTATTCAAATACACATAATTCATCATTCCAAAATAGTTTTGTATTTTGAGTAAGACCTTCCATATTATTTTTAACCCCTATTGCGCATTCCTCCTGATTCAGAGTGTATTTTGTTGGTGTATTGCAGGTCAGGGTATCTGTAGGCTCCTTGTTGATCGAATGATCGGAATGAGCGCATTGCATGCATGCAAATTTGAATGTCTCAAACTGTCTTCTTATTGGACAGATCACACGTCTGCTGTTGTATTGAAATGCACATAAACCCCCATTTCGATATACTTTTGTATTTTGAGTAAGTCCTTCCGTATTATTTGTAATACCCATTTCACATTCCGCTTGATTCAAAACGTATTTTGTTGTAGTATCACAAGGCACAGAATCTGTAGAAGTTGTGTCCTTGCAGATCCAAGAAGCGCTTTGAGGGATGAAAAAACCACAATATAATAAGTCAGGAGGGTAGAGTCGCACACAGTTTTTTCCATTTTCATCTTTATATCGTATAGTCCTTTCGAAAGGTGAAAAAACCAAGACATCATTTTTATCCATAGCTCCGGCTATACATTCATCAATTTCGTTGGTATAGAATACTCCACTAACATTGGGAAATGTTAGTGCCAGTAGCAAGATAAATACGCAGCTCATTTTTTAAAATGTTTTCGCTTTCAGTGTTGAAAGTTGAATACTTTCTTTCTTGATGTTTTTTCTATTTATACGTAAGTGGCTAGCGGCTTGTTCAGCTCTCTCAACCGATTTTGAAGATGTGAAACAATCTCATCAAAGTGGTTACCAAAATGTAAGTATGGTTCCAATCGAGATTGAGACAAAAGAACATGTGTTTCTGTCCAGCGAAATGAAGTCAAACCTCTTAAAATCGAAATATCTATCAAATCACCCAGTTCAGCATCTTTCAAACATTGCTTTATATCAATCAGTTCGATCGCTCTTTTGAGATCTTCAAAATCTATCAACTTGGCTTGCGGACAGCATACTTTTGGATCAAAGCTCCTAGAACAGTTTAAGCATTCGAGAGGATTTGCTCTTGAAATACAATTACAGCTCAAAAGCATGCTTTGTATTGATTTACGAACTAGATTGAATCCTAACACAAAATAAAATACTTCTTCGGTGATGAGTTGAACAAAAAGACGATTTGAACGCTCTAAAGGAATGTGTTCAAAATGAGTCCTTATGAACTTAGGAACAAAATCAGCCAATGTACCAATTGACTTGAATCCTTGAGTTTTTCCACTCATGTTTCTGCTGTAGTTCAGAGATAAATGAAGCAACTTTTTTTGTAGCAGTTCTTTTATGAGTCTTCAGATATATTTGTTGAATCAATAGTTATTATCGGGTTGACTGAGTCTTCTTTTTCATCAAGAGTGTGAACGTATGAATATCCTTCTGCTATCGCAAGTAATTTATCCTTTAGTCGTTGATAAGCCAGTTTGCTCTGACTAGTAGGTAATAGGTAGGGATTTAATCGTGCTCTCAAATTTGTTAACAAAAAGGGGGACTTCAAATCATCAGTGGAAAGATCCAAAAAAGCATTAATCCATTCATCATGCACCAAAAAACCCATTTTAGCATTTTTCAAAACTTGTCTTCTATCAATCCAGTCGATAGCATCACCCAATTCTTTTTTGGTAGGTGTAGCACCTTCAACCATTTCAGCATATCTTTTACAAGTGATACATTCGTCATCAACGTGTGAACAGTAACAGTTTAGTAGCGATAGATTGGTTGCTTGCTTGTAAAAACTTCCTCCTAGTACACAGTATACACATTCCTCCGTAAAATAAATCCTCAACATTTCATCAGAAACCTCAGCCAAAAAAGTCTTAGGTCCTATAGCATCGGAAGCTTCTTGGTGAGCAAAGTCTTCAACACGTAACATATTTGTTGTTATTCCGTTAAAAGACAAAACGCGAATGATACGTTTTCAAATTGAAACACCTATTTAATCATTCATTACTTTTTCTTTTTTTTGAGGTTAATTGTTATGCTAGCTCATGTAGATCTTCATAAATGCTTTAAATTCAACCTGACAACCATCGATTGGGCAAGGTTTTACTTCTGATGAGCATTCAGTAAGTGCTTTTTCCTTACACTCACTACAGTAAATGAGATGACCACATGGAAGAGAGATATGATTTGCAATTACTTTTTTTTCATGCGTCTCAGACACACATTGAGCGAGTTTGCTTTGCTTAGTCTGATCTTTATCTTTTTTTAACGAATCAATTGATTTAGCATCATTTCTTAACAGTGTTGACGAATTCTCAACAGTTGTAAAATCATTTTCAAAAATATGTAAGGCTTCAATCATAAAACCTATTCGCTCAAAAGGTTTTCCATTTAACACTAAAACTTGTTCGATATCGTTTTGACTGTATCCTAGTTTTTTGCAAATAAGTTTCATTTCTTCGGTGTCATTGTTGTGCGTTATTTGTTTTACTTTTTCTCGATATTTTTCAACCCATCGCTTACACCTTTTGCCTTTTTCCGTTCGCATGTAAACATCCTCAACATACTCTTCACCTTTACTCCCGAGTAAAAAATAACAGTCTGGGAACCATCGACAGTGTTCCTCCCAAGGTAGATCACTCTCTTCCCATTCTTTAAGTTCACCTGAGCAAAAGAAGCATTTTACACTATCTCCGAACTTAGTATAGTAGAAACCTGCATTGGAAAGGAGTTTCATGGAGACTTTACCCTTCCATTGTTTGAAACTGTCTTCTCTAGATGTTTCAGTAGCAAAACGTGGTGTATCAGCACGATCAATTGATATACCTAGAGGTAATACTTCTGCAGTTAAATCTCCTCTTCTGGTCTTTTGTTCTTCCATCGTATAACTTTTGACAATTGAGATGTTTTTCATTTCATCTGCAAGTAGTTTCCTAGGTCTATACAGACGATTGTGAGTGTTAAATCCTCTAACAAATCGACAAAACGGAAAACTTTTAGCGTGTTCTTTCATCGGATGTTCATCTTCATCCTTCCAGTTTAGTAATACCCCTTGGCAAAAAACACATCAAACGGCGTTGTCTTTTTCAAGGTTGTAGAAACCAGCTGCAGCCATGTTTTCACCACAATGTTTACCTACTCGTCTCCAATTTGTAAGAAATGATTTTCTTCGATAACTTTCATAAAGCATTAAAGTTTCTCTTTCATAAAAAGAGAGTTCATTGCAAATGAACTTGAAAAAGTCCGCTGGGGAACGTTGCGCAATAGTTTTTTGTAATTTTAATGACAAAAGACTACAGTGATTATCCGGATAAGTTGCGACGACATAAGTGATTGCAGTGGTATCAGGAAAATTTCGTTGTAAAAACAACGACGAAGTAACGAGTAAACTATCATCTATCCATTCGGTGCAGTCTTGAGTATTTTCAAAGCAATTCCGAGTTTTTTGCATTTCTTTTTTTCATTATAAATAGTGTTTGCTACATATCTGTTGTTTGTTACTCGACACATTATTTATATATAATACAAGTAGTAGCTTCAGTTATTACTCAAGTTGAAGTTTTGTTGGAAAGTTCTTTCCTTTTGATCTAGTTCGTTGTTATTCTAAAAAAAAAATGATAATGCTTTATAGCAAAAAAATAAAAAAAGACTAAGGTTTCAATTTTTTTTCAATATACTTGAATTGATTACTATTGTAATAGAATGTAAATACTTACAACAGAAATGAAGACTTGTCTTTCTTTTGAATTAAAATGAATGATATTCCTAGTAGTTTGAACTTGAGAGCTGCTTTCTATAAAATTCGGATGAAGAAGGAGTACTTTTTTCATTTTGAAGCCCTGAAATAATAAGAATAAACATAATTAAAACTTACATACAGCATTTTTTGATATCTTAAATAGTGAATAATCTTGTTTTTTGTTCAGAAAATGTCTTCACGCTTAAATTGATTACAATTAAAACGAAATATAAATACTTACATCACAAATGAAGACTTGTTTTTCTTTGAATTAGATGAATTATATACATAGTTGTTTGAACTTCAGCTGTTTCCTATGTAACTCAAATGATGAAGAAGGAGGGCTGTAGTAGATGATGATGTAGTAGATCTTCTTCCTTCAGTTACTAACGATGAAGTGAATGCTTTCTGTATGAAAACAGTGCTTCTTATATAGCTTAAGTTGCACTGCTATGAATCAGCATTATTTTCACATGAATGGAAACCGTTGCTTTCGCGGGAATAACAAAATTATTTTCACGCGAATACAAACCAATGTTTTCGCGGGAATAAATAATTTATTTTCACACGAATGGAAACCGTTGCTTTCGCGGGAATACAAATTTTATTTTCACGCGAATACAAAGCAATGCTTTCACAGGAATAAACACTTTATTTTCACGCGAATGGAAACCATTGCTTTCGCGGGAATAACTATTTTATTTTCACGCGAATACAAACCAATGTTTTCGCGGGAATAGATAATTTATTTTCACACGAATGGAAACCGTTGCTTTCGCGGGAATAGAAATTTTATTTTCCCGCGAATACAAACCAATGCTTTCGCGGGAATCAATATTTTATTTTCACGCGAATGGAAACCGTTGCTTTCGCGGGAATGAATATTTTATTTTCACGCGAATACAAACCAATGTTTTTGCGGGAATAGATAATTTATTTTCACGCGAATGGAAAGCGTTGCTTTCGCGGGAATAGAAATTTTATTTTCCCGCAAATACAAACCAAAGCTTTCGCGGGAATCAATACTTTATTTTCACGCGAATGGAAACCGTTGCTTTCGCGGGAATAAATATTTTATTTTCACGCGAATACAAACCAATGTTTTCGCGGGAATAAATAATTTATTTTCACACGGATGGAAACCGTTGCTTTCGCGGGAATAGAAATTTTATTTTCCCGCGAATACAAACCAAAGCTTTCGCGGGAATCAATACTTTATTTTCACGCGAATGGAAACCGTTGCTTTCGCGGGAATAAATATTTTATTTTCACGCGAATACAAACCAATGTTTTCGCGGGAATAAATAATTTACTTTCTCACGGATGGAAACCGTTGCTTTCGCGGGAATAGAAATTTTATTTTCCCGCGAATACAAACCAAAGCTTTCGCGGGAATCAATACTTCATTTTCACGCGAGTGGAAACCGTTGCTTTCGCGGGAATAAATATTTTATTTTCACGCGAATACAAACCAATGTTTTCGCGGGAATAGATAGTTTATTTTCACGCGAATAGAAACCGTTGCTTTTGCGGGAATGAACATTTTATTTCCACGCGGATAGAAACCAATGCTTTCGCGGGAATAAAACAATTATTTCAATAGGGATAAAACCGTTGCTTTCGCGGGAGTAAAAAAAATAATTTTCACGCGAATAAAAACCAAAGCTCTCGCGGGAATATCGCGTGAAAAAACTGCTGAGTCATAGATATATTATAAAGAAGGTTTCATAGGGTTAATTAGTACAGCTTTAGCTATTTAAGAACCAGTGTTTTAACACAGAAAGCATCCAGTTCTACAATAGCTAGCAAGGAAGCAACATCTACACACCAACTACTACATTTACTTGAAACTATAGAAAGACTTTCAGTCAATAAGGTGAGAATCACTAAATAATTCTTTAACATATATTGATAGAAAACTTCAACTAGATTTGCTATAATTCTTCAGAAAGTTAATTTTATGTTTTAATATTTTGTTCTTATTAATAAAAGATCAAATAGTTTCACCATAACGCATCAGAAAAATTATTTTGGTTTTGATCATGTGTTTATTTTATAAATATCTAGTTAGTTTATTCTTTTCAAATATTTTTCAAATTCCAACCATCTGTTACATATTTTTTACTCTCTTTTCAGTTCCAACATATTAATAAAAGATCAAATAGTTTCACCATAACGCATCAGAAAAATTATTTTTGGTTTTGATTATGTGTTTATTTTATAAATATCTAGTTAGTTTATTCTTTTCAAATATTTTTCAAAATTCCAACCATCTGTTACATATTTTTTTACTCTCTTTTCAGTTCCAACTTTTCACTGAACGCTCTGAATATGAATGAAGACCGTAATACCTCATTTCTCTCAACATTCGAACCATACTCTGATGATAAAGAAAATATCCCTCCTGATTAACATATAATAAAAAGGAAACTGAAAACAGTTCGACCAAAGCCATGGGATTCGGATAGAAATAAAACGATTGACTATGCTTGGACTTTGAAAGCACCATCTCTTTCTCATCTTTCCTGCTTGTCAAAAAATGCTGCTAGTTTGCTCAATTCTTGCGATACCAATGACAGAGTAATGATTGGAAGGTTTCAACCACTTCACTTAAATCAAACACCATCACTTCTCGAGATAATCTCCATCGAAAGACCAGCTGAGGATGTATATAAAAACTTATGCATTATCCGCTACAATGTCGAAACATTTGGCAACAGGCGACAAGTGAGATCCATGGTGAGAAATGAGGATTATAACAAATTAGCTCCAACACAACCGGATGTTCCAAAACTGGTGGTTTTTATGGGATTCGATTCAGACAAGCATCCAATCTTTCACCCTATCAACTTTCCATCCAATATATCCCTTGAGGAAGCTAAACAGCTAAGTAGATTAATAAAAAAAAAAACACCTAGTCAGTTGATCAGTATGGTTCGTATTGCAACACTCTCTCAATTTGCTGTTGGAAGTGTAATCAGTTTTGAATCTCCTCAAATATCAACTCAGTTAACATTACCTAACGGAGAAGTGGTGATGGATGCGCTACTGGTAAACTACAGATGTTTGCAATACGATGGTTTGATGATGGGAGTTCTATATATACCTGAAAAACATGCTAGCGATGTCAAACGAATTGGAACAGGAGTCATACTTGTAAGAAATCGTGAAGTTAGTAGATTTGGTTATCATCGACATGATATAATCACATTCACAGCATTACTAGCGATAGAAACGGCTCAAAACCTATTCAACAAACTTGATGATTCCAACCAGATGAAGTACTTTACTACAGATGAGGTTGTTGAGAACAAGGTCTTAGTGCTTTCAATGGGAGCGGGAAACACATCTTCTACATCTTTGAGAGAACCAACACCCCCTGGTGAAAACTATATTCAAGAAAAGCAAGTCAGACAACACAACCTAGTGAGTGTTTTTTATTTAATGTAAACTAACTGATATAAGTAATACTTCCAATTAGATAGAATTTATTTATAAAGTAATTGTTTTTTTGTTTTGCTTTAGATAGAAGAGAGAGAATCAAAAACACTTGATGAAAATTATGCTCAAGAAAAAACAAACCGAACAATATAACTTGGTGAGTTACTTCCCTTTACTATATAATGTTAACTAACCAATGTAAAAAGAACTATAATTCAAATTCATGTAATTATTTTACATTTTTGTTTAATCATCCTATACTAATACATAACTTTTTATTTTAGTTCATTATGGAATCAAAAGTACATAGAACAGAAGTCTTCCTTCCTAAGTTATAACATCAGTACAACAATAGATACATACAAATGGATGAAAATCTCTCATCATCCACTATTTCATTTGAAATGATATTGGAACTATTTCAAGCTCACAATATTTAATATGTTCTCTTTATGTATCCCTACTTATTATACAATAAATGTATATATTCACATATCGTTTTATTTTTAATCATCGGATTTATTCAGTGTAGATGTAGCTCCTCTCTCCTCTCTCTCTCCTCTCTCTCTCCTCTCTCTAAAGATAACTAATGCTTCCCTTTCTCCTCTCTCTCAAGATATCATATGAGTAGGAATTAAAAAATTTATCAAAACTTAAATGTCATACATTCAAAATCTATATACCCTATGAGTTAGAATTATGTATATAATTATGTAAAAAAATTATCAAAACTTGAATGCCATACATTCAAAATCTAGCTGCCATATGAGTTCAAATTAAGTAAAAAAATAATCAAAACTCAAATGCCACTTAAATACCACTCAAATGCCACTCAAATACCCCTCAAATGAAATACAATATAAACTCGGCGAATTCATTCAACGTCGTAACCCATTGCCTAAACCCCAAGGTGTAATCCTCAAAAAAACACTTGGTAGGGAGATCTGCTCATATATTACTACTGTGAGGCTCACAAAGAGGACTTTCAGTAACTGAATTTTGGATGGTCAGTTAGCATATGGAGATAATCACACTTGAACTGTGTATCATTACAATGATGCACATATAACAAAGCAAGCACCTCAAAGTTGTCAGCAAGCAAATTACTTCCAGTTGCGTGCCAAAAACCGCTTTATGTTTTGTTTGCATATTTGAAAAAACTGGTCTCTTATTTTTCTGGTTCTTCTGTTATGTGCAGAATTTTAGTTTTGCATTATCACGTCCCAGTAGTTGGACCACACGTAGTTTCATCGCTTTTGTCTATTTAGCAGCTAAAAAAAGTCTATTGTAATCCTATCATATTTCGTCCAGATATGATGTTTTATATATTACTGAGTGTAAACAAAGGTCAAAGTTTAAGCAAAGTTAACTTATACAATGAAATTTGGCACCCATTACAGCGTTGTTTACTTTGATTCTTGCATCAATTGGTACAAGCTACACAAGTTATAGCTTTGTCTTCATCATATTCTGGACAATGTACTCCTTGAGTACACACAGCTCTGTTAAAGAAAAATAGGCCACCATTGTTGTTGGCAGATTCACCACGGATGTATTCTTGATCTTTGTCCACACACTGATAAGTTGATGGGCTTTCCTGACTGTCTCGCTCTGACATCAAATATCCTGAAAATCAAAAAGCATTCTTTTGCATTGCATATTGCAAAGAAATTTAGCTCACCTTTACCTAGATGCAACTGTTACTGAGAAAAAATGGGAGGGACACATGAGGGGGGGGGGGGGGTCGATTGATAGGTAATATACTTGAGATAGGTTTTAATGAGTCTGTTCATAATCAACCGTTTGTAATGTAACTCGTTAATTCTTTTATAAGCTAAACCCCAGACATTTGGTCAATTCTTGCTCAATTTCCTTGACTCACTCCTATTTGAGTCTCTCCTCAATGACAAAAACAACCTGGTCCAGACAGCACTTGATAATGGTAAGCGGCCAAACAAACAACTTGGAGATCTAAATGGATCACACTTGAAAAATTAAAATGTGAAATTTATGCATATACTTCCTGTCCAAGCGCTAATACACAATTGAATTAATCAAACACTGCATATAATTTTATTTATACTAAAAGCACACAGTTGAAAACTGTTTACTCACAATTGTCAATGTAAGCAACAACCTTCTCCTGCCCATTAGAAGCATATCCCATCTCATAATTTTCAGCTTTCCAGTTCTACGTCTCTAAGTTCATTTTATGTTCATTCCTTGGTGGGCAGATACAAGAAAGCTAAAAATTTGTGGTTTCTTCATGTTTTATTATTAAAAAATTCCACAGAGTTCATTACCCTTATCGTACTTTGAAAAATGAATTAAGTGTCTGTATCAAAATTTCGCATCTTGAAAAGACAATGAGAATAAGGTTTAACCAGAAACCAATAGCTGGCAGTTATTTATAATAAACACCCAACCAACCACACTTTAATGCATGTCTGAAAAAAACTATTTTTAGAAAACTTGGATGTCATGTTAGCTCAGTTTGAACCTTGCTGCCAAAAGGTGTGAGGGTGGCTGGATAGTAGCCTTGCTACCTGCGGGACTATTTTCAGGCTATTTTTGTCAGTGGAAGGCTAACATAATAAAGAACTAGTGTGAATACAAGTCACCATCGTCGCAAAGAGAATGTAGCTTTCATGCATCTACATTACAAACTCCTGTTGGAAGAACCAGAAAAGAATTGACTGGAACTCTAAAACTTGTGAAAAATACAGATGAATTTTTATTCACCTGTAGTAGCCAGCTAGGCTTTCATAAGAGCATTAAAATTTAAAAATAATTAAAAAAGTTCTTAGTGATGTGTCTTCAACAGCTCTCAAGTAGCATGTATTCCAGTGGTTTTTGTCTTTAAGTTTGTTTCATTGTTTATGAAAAAAAACTGCATGAGTTTCATGATGTATTGTCGTGATTCTCCTCCTTTCATTACATACACAACGGTATCCACTCCTTCTCTCTACTAGTGTAGTGCTTTTTGCTGCTACTTGGTCACAACTGCTAATCTGCTTGTCTATTTATTATTCTGCAACTCCCTATATAGGGCATCAACAAGACTAGTCTTGAAGCTTGAGCTTTATTGCAAGGAATAAAACTGAGATCTCTGGCTCAGTCTCTCATATTTATGCAAAAATAAAGTATATAGGGGAGGCGGGGGCACTCTGGGACAAATTTCACCTATTTGGCCACAGACCGTTTATTTTTGGGATGGTCATCTTCAAACTATACACATATATAGTTTGATGTGTTGTTAACTACATGATAATAACCATTTGGCAGTTTACCAGTCTAGAAAAAAGTTGTGAGAAAAACAGAGAGCATTGTACACTGTCCCAGAGTGCCCCTATGTCGGGGCACATTGGGACAGGGCTCGGGGCACTCTGGGACTATATGTTCCTATTGAAAATAATGTATCACAATATACAGAGAGGTCTTTACTAACTTTTGTTGTTCAACTATTTATTTGAGATATGAAACTAATCAAAATTATATTCAACTGTTTTTCAGTATAAATCAAAAGTAATAAGATAGGTCAACTGGGAAAACGATCCTCTGGGACAGCCTGCTAGTTCCACCAGTGTTCGTTGGTGGTGGTAGACGAAGGACAATATCGGTGTCATCAATATCCGTGATATCTTCCGGCTCAGATTTGATGAAGGAAGGGTTTATACCATGAATAGTCTTGAAAAACGATACAGTCGATAAGACTCCACAGCCATCTGTTTCCACTACAATGCCCACGAAATGCCTCACATTGGTCTTCTTCCCAGTAAACTTGACCAGGACGTACTCTCCCACCTCCGTGGTAGGCCTAGGTGATCTAGGTGGCTCTTCAGTATCTAACTCGTCTCCAGAACTGTCTTCTTTCTCTAGTCTCTTGGCCAGCGCTTCATCCTCTTTTCCGTCATCATCATCGCTCGATTCCGAAGTCAGTATTTTGGCCCTTTTCTTTGGTGGCTTCTTCTTTGCCTCCAGTTCTTTCAACATCTGCTGCTTAACAGGCGTATCAGTGAGGACCATGGAATTCACTTTCCTTCGATTTGAGGTTGCATTCTTGCGGGGTCCAGCTTTTGGATATGGACGAAGGTCTTGGGGAGTAAAATCGTTGGGCGATCTGATCAACTCACTGGTCGATGGTGTAGGTTCAGTAACTGTGGCAGCGGGCAGCGGATTTTGAGATTGACCAGAAAGACCTGCAGGAGGTAATGCTGGGACTTGGACCAGAGCTGGACGGTCTGTAACAGCCGAAGCCAAATATTCATCATCACTAAAGATGTCCGAGTTGCATGGGTGGATCCCAGAGACGCGGAAGCCCGACAGAATATTGGCTGGTGTAAAGGCTTTGTGGAAACTCTCGCCAAGCAGCGCTCCTATATCATGAATTGATATAGTTCTAGCCGGAATGTTGAGCATCCATCTGTTGCAGGTGTCATTATAGTACTTTTTTCAGCGGGCCATACACAGTCCGATCTAACGGCTGCAGTTTATGACTGCAGTGGGGCGGGAATGTAAGTAATACTATCCCTTTCTCCTTAGCAGCATCAATTACTGCGATTGAAATGTGGCTGGTGTGATTGTCCAGCAAGAGAAGCACTGGCTTCTCTTTGGAGCATTTGCAATATTTAGCAAAGTGTTCTATCCACAAAAGAAAAATCTCCTGATTCATCCAGCCGGATGGGTGAGCAGCCCCGCTACTTCCAGGTGGGGTGCCATTCAGCATGGACTCTTTAAAGTTCACTCTAGGCATGATCAAAAACGGAGGGATATAACCTCCTTGGGCGCTAATGCATCCTACCAGTGTCACGAGTGTGCCTCTTTCAGCGGATGTGGATACTCCAACCTGCTTCGCATTCTTCAGAGCGATGACCTTTGGCGGCTTGTGTACAGTGGTGAGCGCGGTCTCATCAATGTTCCAAATGTCACTAGCCTCAAACTTGTGTTTGATAAGCACAGCCTCTAGGTTGGCAAAGAAGGCAGCGACGTTAGTTCTATTGAAGCTCGTCGCTCGACTCAGACTGGTTGCTTCTGGAGTACGTACTGATAAGTTGGGGTGTCTCTTCATGAAGTGGTAGATCCAGTCTTCTCCTGCAATCAATCACAATGGATGGTTAGCTCGACTTCAAGTAACCCTTAAATATTATAGAATTCTATTAAGCGATAGGTCTACTAGTATTGTAACGATCATATTAGCTATATAATGAATACTAGTATTATAATGATCATATCAGATATAGGCTTCTATGCTGTAATAACGAGTATTTAAGCAGTGGGTATGAGCAGACTGAAAGCAAATACCTGCAGTGCTGTTGGTGTCCCATGTCGGGGGATACTTCCTGCCGATTGTCTTCGCATATTCATAGGATAATTCCCGTACCATCTTCTTAGTTAGCCCTGCATGGTGCTTGGCTGCCTCGATAAGGTATTCTTTCAGTAGCGATTCTTGCTCACCAGTGAACACTTGCCTATTGTTCCAATTTGGTTGGTATGAAATATTAGTCGCAGCTTCACCGTTACCAACAGTCTTTGCCGCGTTCCGGTACTTTGTCACGGCTCTCGCTAGCGTCGACTTGGGAATTGCAAAGGTATCAGCCGCCGCTCTCAAGGATAGTGTTCCATCTACAACTTCCTTAATAGCCGTTGCAAATACAGTATCATCAGTATGACTCTTGGTTGAGGGAATTCTGGTTCTAACCATCGTGCTATGTCTACAAAATACATTCAAAATACATTATAATCAATTTGGAGGAAATCGGGGCACAGTGGGACATGTCCCATTGTGCCCCGTAGGGTTTTGTCCCATTGTGCCCCGTAGGTTAACAATTCAAACAAACTCTTTTTTTTCATTAAAAGGAATGTAAATCAATATAATGCTGTACTCAATCAATCAAACACACATTATCACTGTCCACAATACTTAGAGCCTATCTGTAGATGGTACCCAGTCAACACAATTATGTATATTGTATGTGACAAAATATTTACTTTTTGAACTAAAATTTCTATTTTACTCACCAAATTTTATCCTGTGCCCGCATGAGGTTGAATATAATATGGCTGCCTCAATATGTCATTTCCTGTTAGAAAACTGAAAATCAAACCCAGCAGGAGCATACAACTCTCAGAAATGAACCCGTCCCACTGTGCCCCATGTCCCAAGGTACCCCCGCCTCCCCTACAATATAATACAGAACCAATCAGATAACATGATAATAATGAAGCATATAGTAAGTCACTTAAGCATAGCGCTTATTCACTGTCTTATTGGTCCTTAACCAGAATAGGGGCGGGCTCTTGTTCGACCTTAGACCCCTTAATATCACTTGTTTAAATTGTCCAGAATTGTCTACTCTTGATACTGTTTGGGGGGAGACAACTTGTAATCTTTGTGTAACCTTTACTAGCAACTATGGTCAGCTACAGCTATCTCACTTAGTATCAAGTGAGCTCGACTCGCCAGAAAATTCTCCCACACTAGCAACAAAGTCGGGGTCCACGACCCAGACAATCTACACAGTGCTCATGCAAATAAAACACTTTATTACTCCATTCTGTTTGGCAATATGAGAAAGTTGTAATACAAAAAAATCACAAGCTTCTCCTGTCCTCACGTGCAGAAATTCATTTTATAAGAAGAGACAGGTTGTTTCGCCCCTTTATTAGGGGTGAGCCAATAACACATAACGATACAAATCATGCATGGATCACAAAAATTAATACAATTTATCATAACAAAGCAAGACACTGAGAGAAGCCCGCATGACAAAGTAGCTCTGGGCTTTCTCCCCACTCTTTTGATGGTGCTAGAAATATTCTGCTCCGTATTATTAGGCATCTTTACTTCCTAATCTCTGCTCCTGGCATTTGCATGGTTCCGGTTTCCATAAAGTGAAGGTTTCCTAGTTCCTAGGGTCCAAGGATTTCTATATCAGCCATATTTATTGAGAGAACCGGAGTACTCACCCGGGGTACCTGGGGTAGGTTTTTATATGTTAATTTGTAGGTGGCTGTTTTTAATTTTTCCGGCATCACTCAAATAGCTAAACATATTTTCAAAATTGTTTGCATTGTTTCCAACAAAGCATTCCGCTTTCTCTTGAAAACTCTCAATGTTATATCTTCCATAAACTTATATAACAAAAGAGAAGTATTTCTTTTCTTCTGTTGCTTTATGATCGCCGACTTTTCTCATTAATCTACCGTACTAATTTTCAGCCATTAAAAAAATAGCATCTAGAAAATGTAACAGGTTGGAGGCTCATGGTTTTATTGGTTATATTGATGATAAAACAGGTACAATAGGAGACATTGTAGCGTCCAAAAGATTGCCTCCACCAGACTGAGTAAAAATTCAATGCTTATCATCAGCTGTTCCTTTGCTGATTTGTTTGCGTAGTTTCATCTTGTAGCACTGCAACTCAACAAAATGTTCCAATTCTACAGGAACATTACCTAATATAATGTGTTCAACAGTTTTTATCTATTGTTGAAACAAATCCGAGCTGGCCTTTTTGACTATAATGATATTTCCTCTCTTACTCAAGTCATCCAGAGCTAAAATAGCCACCCTGCTCCTTATAATTCTTGTTGAGACATTCATCTTTGTCCTCCTCCTTATACAGTTTTCAGTCTTCCAGGAAATACAGCCTGTATGATAGGTCCCGGTAGGGAAGGTAGAAGTCCTCCTTTTTGCAACACAATTATTTAATCATTTATTGATAATTTTTGAACCAGACTAGCAATATCCTTCATGCTTTGCTGCAATTGATTATACTGAGCAGTTAACAATGGTATCTTTCCATTCTATACTAGCTTTAGAGCATTTCATTAGAGTCATAATAAGATCTATCTTTGCATTAGCTATTACAGACTTTTGAATTGAAGCGGATGCGGTGTTGAGTGATAACAACAGCACATAATTTCCGTTCAATTCTTGTTGCAGAGCTCCAGTCATTGTATTAACAATGTGTTACGTGAACAAATAACAGACTATGTTTGAGTTAATTGGGCGCAAATAATATCATAGGTTGATCCGATGTAAAATGTCCCAATTGTCTGTGATGATCATTCGTTTGCTGAGTCGTGTCTATTCGTAGAAAAGAGTGTGGTTTCTTTGTCGCTTGTTCAAAGGCTTCTTGTACATGTTTTGTCCTTCCGGGGAAGTATTTACGAGCCAAATAGGTGATTGTAGAAGCCACTCTGTTGTTTTTAAAAAAGAAGAAAAAAGTAGTAATTATTCGGGGAAATTGTATGATCTCCTTTTAAAAACAGATTCTGAACAATAAAAAAGACACCTGTGTTTAAATGATCACTATGTTTTGTATACAAAGCATTGGTGCCGGCTTTACCCAAAAACTTTGACCATCAATCCATTAATTACCAACCATCTGTACAGTACCTTTCTGTGAAAACTCGTTACTATATCTATCATTCCCTCGTGAAATATCACTCCAGAATATCTGGAGTGATACTTCACGAGAGAATGATAGAATTTTTGATAGGTTCCATAACAGTAATGTGTTTCTACCGGTGGAGGATAAGCTATAGTCTGACCAGCTTTAATATTTCGTAAAATGGCTGTAAAAGCGGATTACATCCTCGTGTCAAATCCTTCAGCCTTACCATTTATGATGAATTAGATGTTCATCATCCAACAATAGTTTCATTTATGATTCGATTGGGAAAAGTTCTCATCTTTTGTATTTTCTCGACAACGCTTTCATATATACTAAATCCAGGAACGCCTCCAAAAGCAGAAAACCCTATGACAAATACCAATATCATCATCAGTATTAGCACTTTTCATTTCAGACTCGACAAAACATTTACAATTTCACTCAGTGTACCATCAACGGCATCATTTTCGTTCATCACTTTCATCTCCGCCCAGTTGTGTATTGGTAAATTTTTTCTTGCCTCAACTCTGAATTCAAGGTTTCCAGTTTGTCAAGTCCGGCCATTAGCCTGAGAAATCTATGGATTAACACCATGTTTTCTGTCTTTACCATTTGCAAATGCAATTATAAAAGATAGAGGGTTACAAAACCAAAATGTTGTTATGGTTTTTTACATGTACTTATTTTGAAGGTTGGAAAAACTGGGTTATTGTGCTAAAGGTACATGTATATTATATACAGAGAAAGAGGTGAAAGGAAAACCCACACCACACACAAAATTTATTTTGAAGATTGGAAAAACGGGGTTATTGTGCTAGAGGTACATGTCTATGTATATTAGTTTGGATGAAATTACGAAGAGAAAAGCAAGTACTATACTGCAAGTAGTACCAGCAAGAGCTAGAGTTTTTAGCCGTGGATTGACAAACAATTGGCCAACGCAAGAGCTGGAGTGAAATGCGTTCTAGATGAGAACCCTTTAACCTATTGGGAATGTTTAAAAAGCCTGCCTAGTTTGTAGCAATTTGAGCAGCAACCCAATCTTCTACAAGATTCTTTACCACCAATGTAACATTGTTACATTCTATTTACATTGATGACATCTTACAATTACAATTAAGTGGGTTAATTTTATCGACAAACAAACAACAGGGAACCAAAACATCACACTGAATGCACATTAACATTACACTTGCACTGGTGAATATTTTTTTTCTGATCAGCATTTGGCAGGCCTATCAGCTCAGATTTGGCATTGGCATTTCTTCAATTTATCATGGTAAGATAACATCCAGGAACATAATTTTGATATTCTCAGTGTTAATCATGACAAAAGGCGAATGAGTTACCTATGTTTAAACCTTGTAGGACACTGTTAATAACTTACAAAATAATGATTGGTAATTATTATTGCTTCTTCATTATAGATAATAACAATTTTGTATAATAGGAGCAAACTACTAATAATAACAATTTATCATTAGTTATAAAAATTATTATTATAGTTATTATTAATTATATTAAATAATTATTATAATTATTATAATCATTATAATAGTTGTTTATTATTACTTTTATTGTAATTAATACTATAACAATAAATAATTTGTATGATGATGTATTATATTATTATTATTACTATAGCGTATCAAAAAGAATAATAAAAAAATTATTAACAATAATACAAAATTGTGATGTCACTTTTTCGAGTAAATATACAACAATACCTCGCTCTAACATGCAATAATGTGATAAGATCTCGTTTTAAAGATTTTATAAAACTAATTCCTGCATCATAATCATCATACATAATTATTATAACAGTGGATGCTGTCTGCCACTTGGCTCACAAAATGATATCTTCAACAAAACTTACGCGGGCCTACATTATTATTACAATAAAATCAAACTACTAATATAAATTTGTTGCATTCCAGCCATAAACAAGTATATAGGTGTGTGTATATGCCGTAGACCTACTAAAAATTTAAACTAGCTATTGCAGGTAGGATAATAATAATATTAATTAATAATAATTACTATTATTATTCATCAATCAACAAATAGTAGCAAATAATAAATAAATAATGATTCATTCCTAACAGATAAAAAATTATTTCTACAAAAAAAATTCTAGCTGGAAAGGGGGAATGAGTGAGAGTGTGAGAATGAGGGGAAATGAGTGACAGTTGGCAGGTATGCCTTCCACTCAGTCAATGAAATTCGTTCATTCAATGAAATACACACAGGAGTCTAACTATTGTAACTAAGGAATGTCATGCACACATGCCATGCACGTATGACTGTAGCCGTAGAACTTACAACCTCTCATCGCAGATGGCGGTGTTCATGCCAGTGCTGGTAACTCGAATCACATTTCAAAGACTCGAGTCAGACTCGAGTCTTTGAAGGTTTTAATAATGACTTGCTTACAGGCTATTGAAAGCACTTGACACTTGAATTGGCTGTTTAGTAAATGACTTGTGACTTACTTGCCCTTTCTTTTTACTTGAATTGTTTTTCAAGCATAATTTTCAAGTCACAACAATAATAGATAGTCATCTGAAGTGGAGAATGAAATAATAATATATCCTAATTTTACAAAGAAATAGTTCTGTTGACGAGTTTGTATGAAATGAAACCAAACAGGAAACGGAATTGCTCTACGCAAGCGCATCGCCACTCCTTTTCCCCTCGTGTACAGCAAGAACCACAAGCTCTGAAAAGTGATAAACATGGATTCTTCTGAAGAGGAAACTGAAACTCAAACTACTGCTCCAGCTGTACCAGACTCTGATAAGAGAGTGGTAACTAATGTTATTGAAGACAGCAGTGAAGATGAAGCCTCTGTTGTTGATGGCGCAAGTAGTAGTGGCACTGGTATGATAGTATGTATTTATTGATTGATCGTCATCGCTGCTGCTTGCTTGCTCATCATGAGGATGGCTATTTTCTTGTAACTATTAATTTATTTTCCAATTTTATTTATTATTGTTATTATTAATCGATTTCATTAATTTTTTCATTTATTATTGCAATAATTGTAATATTATAACTTGATGATAACCAGTTTTTTTATTTAATTAGTGATTACTAATAAATTATTATTATTAAACAAATTACTATTATTATAATGTACAGGAATTTACTGTCTGGGTGGTAGCCACCTGTACACCTCCCGAATGCTTGGTCCCCTAGCTAATGCAGTGCACAATAATTCTGTAATTATTGTTGACAGGCTATTACTGACTTTGGTCATGCAATAGAACAACCGAATCTTGCGTGGAACAAGTGCTGGCAGTTGCAATAATTATCCAATAATTATTGGCTGTGTTTGAACCTCTCTAGGTTCGACAATAATCAGTGCCGTGATTATTGTCTAGTTTATAGTTTGTTTCGAACTTTGCTGCATACAATAATTCCGTAGGAATTACCGTTTAGTTTATAGTTTGTTGCGAACTTTAGGCCACCGACAATAATGGTGCTGTAATTAATAGTTGTCTGTTCGACACAGTCGAGACCGACAATAATTACGCTATAATTATTGTTGTGTTAGTTTTGTTTCGAACTCCACAGTTCGGTTTGCAATGAGTGTCGAACTAGTAGGGCACCAGGTGCTTTGCGTCGTACACCTCGAGTCGAGGGAATACGCAGTAAGGAGAGAGTGATCAATCTTACTTTCCGCCAAGCCTCGTGCTTGCTAATAGTCGACCAGCGCTTGTAGTTATGGTGCTCCTAGTAGTGCTTGCTTCAAGAGAAAGAGATTCTTCTGAGAGTCAGGCTAACTCTAACATTTATTTGCACAACATCCATATATAAAGAAAGTAGGCGGGTAGCTCTAACATAGTCACACCCTTGTATAAAATCTGACAAGCCACACCTTGCTAAGCACCAATTAGCAGTGGATAAATAATAATAATAATAAAGGGAAATAGTAAATCACGCCTTGCTAAGCACCAATTAGCATCGAGTAAAAATAGTAATAATAATTTGTGAGGAAAATTGCATGCATAGAACGATACAGCATAGAACCTGCAGTTAAGCACTAATAATAGAACGCTACATAGACATGGACAGCTTGAGTAAATAGTTAAGTATACAGATATCGTAGAGAGTGAGTAAATAAGGGTAAAACAGTACGTAGTAGCAGCGAAGAGTGCTGGCGTCCCTCACAATAATAATAAATATAATATTATTTATTTATTATATTTATTAATTATTATATATATTTATTATTTATAATATACTAAAATAGTCACACCACCAGTGGTGATATTATTGTTTTTTAGTTAAAAAACAGTGATTGTTGTGTTGTTTGCGATTATATATTATTTATTAATAATTTTAATAACAATAATTAATAATAAGAAGAACACAAACCTTTTAATTAATCATAATTCATTCAAAATTGTTATATTATCATATATTAGATAGTCTAAACAGTTTTGTCAAATTTTTCTGAAAATTTTTTAGATAGTTTCAGTGGGTAGCAAAATATGTTGTGGATACAATGAGACCAAATATGCTATTGTCACATCAATAGTTAACTGTAAAAACAAGTTTTACCAAATGTACTTTTAGGTAAAAAAATGCATGGTAAATGTCTTTGTTTTTTGCCAGGCAATTAGTGGTGACGCACGCATGAAGCGACGCATGTTATATATAATATATATCATGCGTACGCCTCAATAATTATACCATGTAGTATATGTACCAATTATTATTATAAATGCTTTGCATTGGCTGTATAACATTATTTTGTAGAAGTAGCTGGACTGCACAAAAAAACAACAAGTTCTGTATCTCAGTTGATATAGACAGATGCCATCATCAGAAATCTTGTAATTAATTTAATAATTATAAATAATAATAAATAAATTTAATATAAAATTTCAATAATTAATTAATAAATAATAATTAAAACTAATGGTTATTATTGATGACCTTACATTTTTGCTATATCATATTTATTACCACTAGCTGTTATCATTCAATGATGTTTTTTTTCTGGATTAACAGATATAATATTAGATTAATTATGAACCAGAATAAATTAAAACTCTAATGATAACAAATAAATAGCCGCGACTACTAACCGTAGCGTTTGCTGTAAACCCATTATTTACTTAAAACACGCGGCGCACATGATAAGCCCGCGATGCGTTTGCAATGGTTGTGGTTAGGCTAATTTATATTTGGCTAGGATGAAAAATAATTTTAGTTGGGGCGTCTTTTTGAAAAACCTTCATATCATCAAAATGTATTGAACACAGTCCAATAATAATACACCATTCAAATCCTGACTCCTCAGTCTATTTTATAGTCCTATAACAATATGTCGATGCCCTTCAGGGACGTGGCAGATTTTGGATAAAAAGTCAAAAATTTAAAGGCATTTTCCCAAGTCTATGACTGGAATGAGGAAAATGTTCATAGTCACATCTGTGCGCGGTAGACTACTCTAGCTATAGCAATTGGATTTGTGTCTCTGTGAGCTTAGGTTTGAAAGATATAGAAAAAAACATGATTTTTTGGACTTGAAAAAAATCGCGAATTTTCCGGGACAAATTTTTATAACAATGCTTTTGTTCATATTACACGGTGACCGCAACGGTTTTAGACTATCTACATATGTTATTATTGTTGTAATTGTTGTAATAATATTATTATGTTAAAAAAGTAGTGTTTTAAAATTGCAATCTCAACTACAAACATTAATTACTACGGTTGCATTGTTATTTCATCTGGGATTTCACATAGATGTTAATTATTATGATGATCTCCCAAATATATCTGGTATCATTTATATGCAATTTTCTTGACAGCGGAATGCGTGAGTGAAAGTGGCAGTAGTGAAGTTAGTGGCACACCAAAAGTGGTTCAGGCATGCTACAGGAACTTCAAACAATCAGCTAAAGGAAGGAGTGCTAACTGCAGTCAATGTGGCACGTTGGTGAAAGATGGTGTAGCCACAACCAGCAATTTTGTGAGACACATTCGGCTTGTTAGTCACGCAACATCGTACGTAAATATTTCCAGATTTTTTTTTTTTTGGTAGTTGAAGTTGATTGTCCGTCAGCTGTCCATTTTCCTTCATAAAAAGCATGTTTGCACGTTATAGGTTCAATGACTTTTAGTTTGCACGTTATAGGTTCAATGACTTTAGATGTCAGCACTCAACATTGAATTTTTCAATCATAAAATGTTACAGATATTTTTCTTTCCATTGCTGGAACTGGTATGTATACACTTTGTGTTGTGGAAGGCATATCACCAGTAACTGCACGGTGTGTTAGGCTGAGCTCTTCTAAATGTTAGCACCCTATATAACAACTTCTTATTGTAATGATTTAGGTGATATGATTTCAGCATTCTTCCCATGTACTTTATTCATTGCTGCTTTACTCATTGCTCTTTAGCCATTGCTGCTTTAGCCATTGCTGATGGTAGGATGTTTGTTCAATTTTTTGCTTATGATCTCTAACATAACAAATGCCAAGGTACTTACTAGTCAAGCAACTTAAAATGAAGTTGAGTTGAATTTTGCTGGTGGTCTTTAGCTTTCAGAAATACAAAGACTTTCAAGTACAGCGGAGGGACAAAAGACAACCCAGTATGCTGCAGTACTGTGAGGCCAAGATGTCGAAGGTTTTGTATTGCGCAACAAGTGCTAACCAGCGTAAGATTGCTGCTGCAATAGTAAAGCTGATTGTGGATTGCTCCTTGCCCATGACCTTAGTTGAGCAACCCTCATTCCGTGGTCTCATCGAGTTATTGGACCCAAGGTTTAACCCCATGTCTAGGTTAGTTGTGTTTATCCTATATATAAAGATTCAATTTATATCTGTCTGGTGTGGACGATTGTCGCCATTTCCATCTCAGAAGATGTTCTAGCTTCGTTCTAACATGTGATAAATATATTTCATTTTGCTGCCACTGTGTGTCATCACACGTCGCTAAAGGTGTCTATGGTGAAATTTTACTTGATTATAACATGTTTGACCATGCTTATTGCAGGAAGGCAGTCCGAAACTCCATAGATGACCTGTATGTGAGTTTTGCTGAGAAGATCAAAAGAAAGCTATCAAACATAGAGAATGTTGCCAGCACAGTTGACATCTGGAGTGATAGGAGGATGAGAGGCTTTATGGCAGTCACTGTTCACTATACAGACAACTCGGAGGGATCGAGTCTGAAGAGTGTGTTGGTGGCATGTGAAAGATTCACAGGTGAGTCTAATCGCATCTTTTGGAATCGAACAATTGTGTACATAACTTCCTGGGTTTTGATCTAATGATACTGGTAAATTTCAGGATCTCATACTGGTGCAAACATATCTGCCATGTTTGAAACTGTTGTATTGGAATATGGTCTATCTGGCAAGATGCGGTACATAATTACTGATAATGCCTCCAACATGAAGAAAGCATTCACCACCAGCTTCCCATCAGAGGATGAGCGGGATGATGAGGATGCGATATGTACAGATGATGATGAGCTGTGGGTTGATTATGGCGAAGCAACCGACGCAATCCAGGACACCCCTGGCAGACATCTCCGCTGTTTTGCCCATTCGTTACAACTTGCTGTTAAGGATGGTCTAAAGAAAACTAGGTTTGTTTGTCATGTCAGAAAAAGTGTTGCTATACAGATGTTTGATAATTGTTGTGGTTACTGATCTCTCTGATTTTAATCTGATATTAAATGTGCTTCTGTGCATAAGCAGATAGAAAATTAGAGGCCTATCACGTGTAAAAGTTCTTTTTTGTAGTTCAAGAAATTTTGTTTAAATTTTAGGTCTGTATACTCTGCTCTTGCCAAGTGCTCCAAGTTGGCATCTCTTCTCCACACTAGCACAAAATTCCAAGAGGAATTTGAAAAGGTGTTTGGAGGTAATAAAGGGATACCTCAGGTGAATGATACACGGTGGAATTCCACTTTGATTCATGTAAAAGGAGTTTTGAAGCTTTCTCGTGATTCACTGTCCCAGCTACTAACCTCTCGAAGCGTACATCAGGAAAATCTGCTGCTGACAGCCAGAGAGTGGTCAATGCTCCAGGAGTTGGCTGACATTCTGGAACCCTTTATGGAGGCTACCAATTGCACACAGAGAGAAAAGGTAAGGCAGAGTTAAATGTTTAGCCTGAATTTTTATATAAATTTTAAAATTAATGTAAAGTTTTCGGCATTACTTGCTCAAATTATTGTTACCCAGGGAAGGTTTTGTATTAATAGTATTCTATTGTCACAGGATGTAACAATATCCTATGTGGTGCCATGTGTACTCGCGCTGTACCAGCACATGGAATCCTTCAAGCCAGGATACCTGAAGGCAATGGTGAATGCCCTCCTTGATTCCATGAAAAAACGATTTCACGGAATTATTGGGAGGGCCAAAGGCACATATCTACACGAGGATGTTGATGCTTCACAGGCTGGTTTTGTTTTCACCTATACATAATTATACCATATGTCAAACAGTAGTGAGCCATATTATATTTTGTCATGTCTTGGAAGTGGCTGCTTAATTTTGCATAGTCCACAGTGATTATGAGAATGTGTACCCTGCATTAAAACTTCCTTGAAAGGACAACGTGTTTGCTCGAGATGTTGTACTTGTCATCACGTGTTACAACTTGGTTGTAGATGCGTAATATGTGAGTCAGTGAATTACTGTTTTGCAAAGTGATTATCCTTTTTGTGTTGTAGGTTCCCTTTTCTGAAGGGGTATATTTTATATCTACCATATTAGACCCAAACTGGTCGCTGGCATGGGTGGATGCTTATGTGGATGTAGAATACAGGGCTGCGTTAAGACATGAATTAAAAGGTACAATTATATTATAGGTTACATCTTAGTCTGTCAAAAACATTTCGTTACATCATATACAACACAATGTAACTGGGTACTCAAAATTAATTGACATTATTTTTCAGCGTATTTTATTTGTTTTAGAGCTCATAGTATCACAACTTGTGCAGTCGCAACCTGGTCAACAAACCAAGCAGGCAGTTGCTCCCACACCAGCACATGGTACCTCTACCCTATTTGCAAGTTTTCGGCGTTCTGAGAACCAAATGTTCACTGGTACTGAACAGCTAAACAGGTAAGGTGATGAATTCTTTTCAGGAGTGTTTAAGGTGATAACACATTTGGTTGTCAGTTTGTTACTGGTATTTAATTAGCCAATGTTCATTTTGGCGAATTGTGCCATTTGCCTAATAAAAAACAGCCAAAAGCTTTTTGTGTGTAAATTTAAGTTGCAACCTGAACTGTGATACCATGGCTATAACCTGGTGTCCAGCCACAAATGATCTCTGCGGGTGCAGTGGTCAGAAATATTTGCTGAATGAACCAGGGATGAGACCAACTTAAAATTTCAAATTCAAATACAATTACAGCTGTATTCCATTTTCAAATACAAATTCAAATACAATTACAGCAACTTTAAATTAAAAGAATTCAAATACGATGAAAGGCCAGAAACAGCGTATTTTAAAATTCAAATTCAAATTCAATTGTAATCGAACTCATCCCTGGAATGAACTAGCACAATGGCTCCAAAAACTTTCCGTCGGCACATTTTGACAAATTTGTTTATTTTATAATAATTATTCATTCTCAGCAATAGACAGAAATTTTATTTCCCAGTATCACTTGTCTGTGTGTAGAGTAGCTATAGTCAATTGGTGTTTAATGCCTGATGTTCATACGTTGTGTCTGATGTCACAATACATGTGCAGCATCTTGCCATGGATGGTTGCAGCACATGTGGAAAAGTTTGTCATGGTCGAACTTTATGCGATGGTGTTGAGGTACCGTTTTGACATTTCTGCACGATGCACAAAATTTGCTAAAACGTGTATGTGGCTTAATCTAAATTTGTTATGGGTTTTTATTTCTAGGTACTTGGAGATGTCTAACCTAGAGATAATGGGTTCTGCCATAGACTTCTGGAAAAAAGAACACTGCCCGGTTTCCTAGTGTTGCTGCTCTGGCTCTGACTGTGCTGATTGTCCCAGCAACCTCTGCACCTGTGGAAAGAATTTTCTCAACGGGAGGCATTCTAATGCGGCCTCATCGTGCCAGTCTCTCACCAGAAACTCTGTCTCAACTTATATTTATAAAATCCAATAAATAGTTGCTGTAATTTTTCTACATGCCATGGCCCTACACGGCTCTACTCAATATTGCTGTGAATAAATAACCGTTTGATGGAAGATCACCTACATGTTTGTTGCTACTTATTTTCAAAAACGGCTTGCTTGGTTTTTTAAGCAAGTCAAAAACAACTTGAATTGAGGCTGTAATTGACTTGAATTGAAGTGACTTGCTTGGTTTTCAAGCAAGTCAAGAATGACTTGAATTGAAACTCATTTCAATTCAAGTCAGAAACGACTTGAATGGAGGCTGTAGTTCACTTGAAGTGAAATGCTATCAAGTCAAGTCTTACTTTAGACTTGCTCCCCACAAGTGCAAACGACTTGTGACTTGAATTGCAACACAAAGAGTATACTTTATTTGAATTGCGACTTGGTTCTCAATTACTTGATGGTACTTGTTACTTGCTGATTTCTGACTTGGTCAGAGCACTGGTTCATGCAACACCCGAAAAATGCCATGACCTTGACATATGGATACAACCTTGCCATTTAAGACTAAAATCTTCTTTTTACATCACTGGCTGTTAAGTAAGACAGCCTCAGAAAGTTTTAGAATCTAGTCTGGTCAAAAGGCAAACATCTTTGTGATCACAGAAAAATATTTTTTTTTCTTTTCAGCTCACAATTTTTTTGTACCCCAACTCGTTGGGGTTGGGTTCTGGGCAAGGATTTTTCACCCCAACGTTGTTGGGGACCGTTGCGGTACCAATACACCACTGTCTCCACATCTTCCTCTGTAAACATCTTGCCTATCAATAGCACGATAATAATACAGCACTTAATTTTTTCTACAATACTCAATCCCACAATCTAAATCATCATACAAACCCTAATAAAAACAGCCCCTACACAAGCAAACATAAAAACAATAAAACTGGTTGCAAAAAAAGTATACTTTCAGGTTTTCATGGTAACTGCCAAAAAAAAGGCACATGGAATCATGAAAAATTTTTTGTTCTTAGAAACTACGACCGAGATCTTCTTTTACATTACTAATCATAGTAAAAGAAAATGTGACGAAAATGTAAAAACGGAAAAAAATGGTCTCGGTTGAAAACTTGAATTAAGTTTCGCTTTGGAACTAAATTGAACTGTGATAACATAAGTGATGATCGAGACTTCAACGCAAGTGTATATAGCTGTGCCAAAAAACTATCATAATCGTGTTAGTGGCCTGATTTATGGACTTGACTTGATTTCCTGGTTCGAATATCAAACTGGTAATTCTAACAAACAATTTGTAAAGAGCAAGGTATATCAAGGGACTATGGGATGTCTTTGTACTTTATGCAAAGTTCTAATCCATATCAGATTCATGCGCCAACTGTGAAATATATTGTAGTAGGAAGCACAACTAACCAACATACAACCCTGCCTTTTCACACCTGGCATTTTTGTGAGGCCTCAATTGCTAAACTGAATTTTCCCCAATCCTCATATCAATTTAAAACCTCCAGCCACTCTCAAGAAACTCACCTGTAAAATTAATATAACATTACAAGAAGTTGTCTTCTCAGACACACTGAGAGTTGTCCTCCCAAGTGTGATACTCAACTTTCCTTGTGCTTAACTTACTATTTCCAACTGGCCATTATTATAAATTTTATACATGTTTCACCCTTTCCCAATATCCATCCACCAGAATCCTTAATTAACCACTAAGAACCTAAGCTGGAGCCTTGGAAACAGTATTTGTTGGCCACCTCTTCCCCACGGTTCTGCTCACCATTTCTGTCGGTCAGCTACTTCAATCACCTCAGCATTCTCAATAACAGCCCAATCCCATTTTCATAGCTCTCTGCGCACTATGGTTGTTTGCTACAGGTAATTCAAAGAACAATTGTTAAACCTTCTTTCTAAAAAGCTATCCAGCCAAATAGACAGACAACTCCAACATTTATAGCATTAAAACTTTGTTACTTTATATAATAAATGGAGGTGAATGCTCGATACATAAGACTTAGAAGAGCCCAACGACTACCCAATAAAGGAATGGGAGATACCATATGCTGCTGATACTGTGTTATCTTGTGTTTCTACTGTAAGTTGCTGAGCAGTGAGAGATTTGCAATAACGACAAATGAGTGTTGCATTATATGTTCGTTGAATTTGTTCCCAGAAACTCAATCACATACCATTATGATCAGCTTTTAATCTAATCAGCAATGGCTCATAACATAATAACTTAATACGTAAAACATACAACGAAGCATAGCCTCACTGCCGATGACAGAGTTTAAAGGTGATCCACATAGTTCATAGTTCACTGCAAATGGCTAGCTGCGTAAGAGAGTTGGTGAATGTAAAGAATCTCTCTGCAGAATTGCCAGCTGGCCCTGAGTATTCCGTTCAAGGATGACTTTTTATGTTAGTACAATTCAATATAATGTTGTTAGTCTGTGCCTGTGATTTAGGAGGAATTTTAACTAGCAATTAGCATCGCTTTATGACAAATGGAGTTGGAGAAGCTGATTATAGCTTCTCTCTGCATTTGACTGTTCAATTAGCAAATATACAGACTTTTAAACATTATTAATTCTTATGGCTTGTGTCTTTTGTAGGATGTTGTTTTTGTTGCCAGGATACGACGGAGACCGGCATCATTTGAAAAACCAGAGCATGGGATGAGAATGAAATGAAGTCTCTTGGAGAGATTGTAAACTAGTTTTTAGACTCTTTGATTGTTTGAATCCCTTGAGCATAAAAAATGACGGAGGATAAAAATAAAATTCGTTTTCACACCATTAATACTATCAAGTGTGAAGGTTACACAAAACCAAATACTTGCCTGTGAGACAGGCTACTTTCAAGGTACCAATCTTGAATGATTATATCGGTAACTTGTATATGATGTCATAGCTGTTACATTGCAGGTGGAGAGCTTAAACACTATTTTATTTGCTTTCAGCTATGAAAGCTCAGTAAAAGGCTGCTGACAACATTAGCTAGCGGGTACTGTCATACCTTAAACTAAGGCTCTCAGCCTCTTTCAGCTAGTCAGAAATGTCTATATTTAGTAACAATATGTAAGAAAAAACCAGCTTTCAGAGGTTGACTGTTAATTTAGGTGTTCAATGTACTCAGTTAATGCGTTAACACTGGTTAAACCGATTAAGATTTTTACTCAGCCAGCACAGTACATAACCGGTGGCAATATAGTAGGAGGTAATTTCACACAATATACCAGTCACTCATAAATAAAACAACTTTTCTGTTTGTGAGATACACCAAGATTTTCTACTGATCAAGATGAAATTTTTGGGCGATGTTTTAACAACATCGACCTTTCTTCTTACCGAAACCATGAAACCTGTGATTATGAACTTATTTATGCTCAAGGGCTACAACAGTTAGCTTATGAGTTAGTGTTGCATATATGGTAGAACTAAAACTGGAAAACTACTTGTGTGTCTTTTTGATATACTTGAAAAGCATCATGCATATGGTTTTGCAGTTTTCAACAGAAAATACAACCATTCAGAGAGACATGGAGACATGGAAAATTGACATTTTATTGTTGTGACCTGTTGTTTGATGAATTTTGGTGCAGTTATGTGGTTTAGCTGTAAGCAGCCAAGCTAACTATGTTGCCTTAAATCGCTTCAGAGAGAATACTTTTGGTTAGCAGTTTGACAGTTGGATTGCACAACTACTGTCGCTGTGTAGATAAACAACTCACTAAAGCTATTGATACCAACCCCCAATTGACCATAGCGAACAAAAGGCGTCACTAATATCACTATCTCCATAAGTTAGCGCAGTAGCGAGACAGCAAAAGCTGTCAGAAACAGCGTATGATAGCAGTTGTGTGCACCTAATCTTGTTATGTCCAGTCTGGTCATGTACACTAGGGTATTTTTCCCTAAATTTGTCTAAATGCTAGCTGAAAATTGGTGGCTCTTTCATGCTTGCTGTTTCTCTACCGTTTGTTTCGTTGTGACACATAATACGTGCTTTCTTTGACCACAAAGATAACTGCATGATCCGATTATTATTATCATCAGATAGCGGGAAGATCAAATAGATAGTTAGAGATCAAAGTTCCCACAATGTCTGTAAATTTAGCCTGAGTCATTTGATTGGCTGGTAGATTGTGTGATAACTAAAAATTATATTTAAAATGAAATGAGACAAAATTAGACAGAATTTTGATTAAAATTGAGAAAATAACGTTCCAAAAGCCATGGAATGTATAAGTTATAAATTACGAAAGATAACTTTCTAAATCTGATAACTGAAATATGCTGAGTAATCCATTCCATTAATATAATTTCTATATGGCTGTAAGTAGGTGTGAGAATGACCAACTATGCTACCCTCACATTTATTTCAGACATTCACAAATTTTAATTTTTGATCGCTCATTTCAGTAAACCGTGAGTTGACATTTGTTTTAAGAAGGAATCGTAAAACAGTTAACATGAGAGGTTTGCAAGTGAAGCGAAAGCAAATTTGGCTTTTAAATAGAATCCACCAAGTTTGTATAGTTTAGTTATTTAAATAAAAATTGAAAGCTCGTGAGAACAAATGAGAACAATAATGATTGCAAGCATTGTTATTTCTATGAAAAAAAGAGAAACTTATTACAGTAGTTCATGCACCAAGCGTTCAATTAGTGGCTTTCCATGACGCGACACCGTAGCGCCACGTTGTAGCGCCACGGGTTTTCCCCTCTTGGAAATGGGTATATCGCTACTGAAGTCGTGATGATATGGCGCTATTGAAAGTCGCTACTAAGTAGCGACTTATAATAGCGCCGGACCACTGAAGCGTAATGGAAATAAGGAATGCCGTAGCGCTACTGGTTTGCACATGCGTGTATTGTATTTCCAGCATCACTGCGGTCAATATAATTAAATAATTTGGACAGAAATTTCAGTGATATGAGACAGTTGCCTTTCAAGACCACTTATGTTAATTAAAAATGATGCAGAATTAGTGATCACAAATATATTTATGTGTTTTATTTTATATCATTTGTTTTTTTCCCTATTTCAGATATTGTTGATAATAATAAAAATTAAATAATAATAAATAATCAATTGGCCGTGGTTAAATAATAATAATAATAAAAACAAATAATTATTTTAAGTTTAATAAATAAATTACACATTAGCCAAGCACTGCTGCTTCAAAATTTTATCTGTGGAGTATGTAGCATTAGATGAAACAAACACATGAAAAGCATTTAAAACCAATTGTTTTTGGAAACAACATTCCTTCATACAGTAGTTTCACTCATTATTGACTTATTAGCTCAAAGTCGCCGTTGACTCGCTAATTAGGGTTCATGACCTTTGGACTTTCTGTAATTGCTGGCTCATGGAAAAGCATGATGGTTTGTCGCTATTGAGAAGCACTGAGCCATGACACCATTATGTAGCGCTACATGGAAAGTTAGTAATTGTTGGTGCACGGTGTTTCAGACATTTCGACTTTGTTTACTACACTCTCAGGAAGAAATGAAATGTTGATGGTATTTTGTTATCGGTTATGGATGACAGCAAATTTGTTGCAAGGATTGTTTGTTTAAAGTTAGTATTAAATCTATGGCGTATCAGACAGTATGCAAATTGAGACTGGAAAGAGCCGCGAGGCGACCCCAATGCACAAGGGTTCAATAGAAAGGTGCCTCGCAGGCACAGGATAATCCAAGTGCTGCTTCAAGTGGTTCAGGAACTCCAATTCTTGCTGCCCAAGCAGCTATACTGTATGCGCATTCGAAATCAACTCCTTTTGTACCTGTCAAAACAAAACCACTTGGATTTCTTCTAAGCAAAATGTTTCTAAGCCCAAACGAATATCAAACTAAATGATTTTGTTTTCATGTTATAGTTATTGTCTCCCCATCTGCTGTATTCAGCATGTTTAAATGTAGCATTAGATCATAGATTTCATGCAATTCTTTCACTGATCATAAAGCTGTTGCACAAAATTTGGATGAGAATATTAAGGACAGTTTACAATTTTGTTTCAAGTTTACAAATCTTATACCTTGAAAAAAAACATTTTGCTTTATGCAGTAGTCGTAAAAGCGTAACATGGCATTTGCATTAAAAAAAATTCACACTACCAAAATAGTGAATTAATGCTGAACCCGTTTATGAAAGTCAGTAAGCTATAAGAAAAATCATATAAAAATAAATTAACACTTTTCAAAACGAGACAATCATTTTGCGTAGATCGTACTGTTTCCTTACCTAAACTTTGCAATTTGGAGAATGCCGAGCCCCTTGAAACATTTTTCATGAGAGATTGTGCTCTGGAAGCAATACTACGTTTAACAATGCCTTTAGGGCCAAAACCAACTGTTGCTGCAAAATACAGAGGGTTGACATTGAGTTGCTTTGTTGATATTCAATGATGACAATGAGTCGCCAGTTTTACATGATCATTTGTGTAACATTAAAGATAGTCATATCGCTTTTGAAGTCTGAGTAAATACGCAGACTAGATGTACTAAAATGCCAATCATTTTCAAGTTATCGAGCCTCATATAGCATGCTATATAAAGCATGCTATATATAGCATGTTCGGTAACTTATGCATGATTTGCATTTTAGCGTGTCTAGGCTGCGTATTTACTCCAAAATCAAAAGTGAAATCCCATTTACGAATGTGCAAATGTCTGCAAAGTGCACTCCTTTTTACGAGCATTGGCTGAAAGTTTGTTTGGAGCTTGCATACAAAAAGCTAGTCTAAGTAGCAAGCTTCAGTATGCCAACTGAGCAAGAATATCATCCTTATCTGTCACACAGGATGGTTCATTCAGCCCAACATGGAGTTGAATAGCGCTGATAGATTTTCTGTCTGTTGGGCTGAGACTTTTAAATGTACAGGGATTCCAAGCTGTGTAAAAAGTACCTAAGCCAATGATACTAGTTTTTTGGCAGCGTTTACAAAGATCCTGCATACAACATCCTATTCAGCAATATAATTAAAAATAATTACGTGATTGTTGATTTTACCTGGAATTACTAGTAGGTAGATAAATTCCAAAACTATCAGTTTTTATGTAAAAAAGTTTTATATAAATAATAGAAAGATATTACAAGTGGAGATGATTGCAAACTGTAAGCGTAACAATAATAGTTTATCATTAATTGGCCTACTCTTCATCACTAGTTTTTCTCAGTCTCCGACTATAGGTATAAAAAAACAGGCTCGTGTGGCAAACCATTAAGGCTGTTCATTAATTATCAATCCATAATACAAAAGGTTGCAATAGGGAAAGTCCCCAATAGAACAATGCCATTGGAGGCACAGATAAAAAGTGAAAAGACAACTCCTAATCATATTGGCTGGTTGATTTTCATTTACACCAAAAATGGAAAGATGTTTACATGGTCTCAAACTATCTTTGATTGACTTGCATAAGATTATAATCATCTAATACAGATAACCAACAAAATAAATGTGTGTCAATGTTTGGTATTACAGAATTTCCATTCTCTCCAACGTAAAAACTACGTCAAATTAGAAAAGAAACTTGCGAATATAAAGAAATATTATTGCTAGTTTTTATTTAAAAATGTTAGCTATACTTCTTCTGTATACCTTATTCTACATACATACCTAAAAGTTTGTTGACAGCAAACGATCCGCCATATGCAATAACACGAGTCTGCCATGTTGCTTCGCAACGCCTGACTGAACCTTGGTCACATTCTGCGTCGATGTAACTAGTAAGCAGCAAGCTTACTAGCACAAATGCTGCCAAATCTCGAGCCATGTTTAACTGAAGGACATAGTAAACAATGAAAGTATTGATGAAAAGTATCCAACAGTGTCTGTACTAAGACTATGAAATGACTACACAGTTTTACTAATATAGTATAATGCACTTACCGCCTAACAATATGAATCTGTAACTCAACAAAGCTTTCACTTAATCATTTGACAGATTAATGCCAACTGATACGTAACACGGGCTAGGAACTAATGCATACACGTAGCCGGGGAATTCCCATAATAAAACCCCAGGGGGAAATACTGAGCATAAAAAATCCAATGAATCGACTAGCTTCAAAACTTAACTCCTGCAAACACAGCTCACCCCAATTAAAGGGATAGTCAACAGAGAAAACTAAATTTTGATAAAAACTTTGAATAGCAGTAACAATAAATATGGGAGTATCTTTGTTGTTTTTAACATTTTAGTTTGTGAGATATAAGGGAAAATGTGAAATCGCGTTTTGGATATCGGCAATACATTCTTTGGTTCGTCACCGGGATTGGCGTACACCCCAAACAGCGTTCATTTCCTTATACGATTGAATTGTCATAATTGTCAAGCTATCATTTTCCAGTGTTGTTACACCCTTAGTTTCCCCAATTCATGTATTTTTGCTTTGTGGACTACTAAAAAAACATTGAAATATTAAATATTTTTAGTTATTAGGGGCCATTCACTGCTGAAACCGTAATAATTAATTTTTTTGCCAGTTATTTTTTTTTATAAAATTATAATTAATAATAATAATATTTAGTATTTTAGTAGTATTATTCTTATAATAATATTACTAAATAAAAAAATTCTAATAATATTTTTGATATTTTTGTTTCATAATCATAACAACATGATACATAATACCAATAGATATGCAATAATAGCGCTTATTATTATTAATAAATAATGATCGATGATAGGAGAAGTTGTCGGTGATAATTATTGTCATCACTGATCACTGATATAGCCTAATGCGAAATAGCCCCAATGCTGATAAGTATCTGTGTAATAATGACGAGGCGTGCAAGCCGTTCCCGTCATATTAGGGGGGTCACTCACAGTCGCGCTCCAGCCGTGGTGGTTTACTAATGTCGCACAAGTTGAATGCACGCTAAGTCTGTGCGGGGTGTACCCTCGTTATAGACAACAATGTAACGAGTCTTTGGCGATATTTCTAACAGCACGAAATTAAAAGTAGATTTGTGAAAACATGACAGTTTTAAACTGCTATTTTTATACTTTTGGAAAGTTTTACAATAAAATTTGGTCCCCTATTGGGAAAATCACTGTCTTCTGGTAGCTTATGTATTAAATTAGTGCTACCTAACCATTCCAATATCAAATAAACTAGCATCAAAAAATGTCATTTTTGGCTTTCTCTGTGGACTATCCCTTTAAGCAATTGCGTGAGGCTACGCAACACCTCTCTACGCGCATGATTGGTTTTTTCCTATCACTTGCAAGCAATGGCTAGTGAGTACATAATTCGAAAATCTGCCACTGTTTGTTTTAGCTACATTGTTCACAAACACAGTGTCTACTAGTCGTTGATAGTACTGAATTGTTCCTCTGTTCGATGCTGTGTAATAGCTAACTAAAACATCCTTTTGTTACAAATAATAAGAACAATATACTCCTTTTCTTCGTCACAAAAATGATAGTTCAGCTCCCTATTACGCAGTATGTAACAAAAAGTTGTTTATTTTTTGTTTTGACTAGGATCAGCATGTAGCTGCAATCCAGTGTGAACTTTTGAGGTTTTCATGACGGTTTATTAGCCAATACCTACAGATTCAACTCTGATGCGAACCTGCATAGACAAGTACATTATATAAAATTGTAGCCAATTGCAGCTAGAATTGCCATTTAATACTTAGAGATCAGTTGCTATCAGCGTACTGCTAGCTTGTTTCATTCAATAATTATTGCAATTGGAAGTCTTCACTTTGAACAGTTTTTCAAACACACCAGAGGTCAACTTTTCTGAAAAGACTCGCAAATGTTTCAACACTTAAAAGTTACTATACAAAGGGCTATAAGTTATGGAACTAGCATTACTACTTCCAAGCTCTGAAGTAGTTGAAAATAGACATTGTCGGGCGTCCATGTTCTTATATGACAAACTACAACAATACAATTGGCATAAAATCGAGAACTGTGTCTTTGTATTGCTAAAGTGTCTTTGTATTGCTAAAGTGTTTACTAACAATATGATGAAGCTTTCGTCACATCTAAACTGTTGCTTGTTTGACAAAGGCCTCTTTTATCAATTATAGTCATCCACAGCCTTGGATTTTGTGTGAATTGCAATCCTATTATAAAGTTCTAGCCAATACAATAACGGGAATTCACCTGTGGAAAACAAAAATTCCCCTTTAGCGACGACCACATGAATGCATTCATTCAGCATACAGTGGTCAGTTGCTATCTATACCTCTGTTTATTCCTCTGTGCATTCTACGCTCCTCACTTTTAACAGTTGGTCAAATACACTAAAAGTTTATTCTTCTGTAAGGAATCACAAGAATTTCAACACCTAAAGGATGCTAAGAAAAGAGTTATCAATTATAGGACTGGCATTGCTGCTTCTAAGCTCTGGTGTAGACGCAAAGAGACACTGTGAGGCATCGATGACCACACAAATGCTTGTATCAGCTGGAGTTTTCACCGGAACTTTTGCTGGAACAATGGCTGCTGGGCCTGCCATCTTAGGTGAGTTTTGCTTGATAAATTTGTTTGTGCTTTCTAGAACGTTGCTAGCAGCCAAAAAAGCTGTAAATAATGGTATATTTGTAGGTGCTGTGGGCTTCGGATCAACCGGAATTGTTGGAGGAAGTTTTGCCGCTGGTTGGCAGTCAATCATCGGTAATGTTGCTGCCAAATCCATTTTTGCAAAGCTGCAGAGTCTAGGTAAGTCAACTAACATATCTTTGACGCCCATAAACTTTTTGCAACTTCAGTGCGCTTTTGGGTATTTATCTCACACACTTTTAACTTGATGGCAGTAACATTATTTGTTTTATATAATTCACAGGTATGACAGGAGTGAGCATGAAATCCGCTGCCGCTATTGCTGTTTGGGCAGCAAACAGTGAAATTAGTGAAGTGCTAGAATTAGCTTTAGGACTTCAGTGCTATGACTTGGCTGATTGAAATTGTATTATCACAGAGTTTTATCTTGGCCATCATGATAATTTCATTAAAATAAAGTTTTATTTCCAGGCTTTTCTTTGAGGTTTTTTTTGTGCGTTTCCAGTTTCCTCTCTGCCTTACATAATTTCACAGTTTTTCCTCGATCCAGATTTTCATGTTTTATTATGTGAGTATCCAGTGTTTATTTCTTGCTTACTGAAACAGATCAATAAAAGAAAATTTCATCCATGGTCTGAATACAGCTTCAAATAACAACCAGTAGACAAAAAGTCTGTATCACAAATCACAATATTGATTGGTGCCTGGATTATTGATTATAGATTTGCTGGTACACAAAGAGACATGAAATTTAGTAGCTTTCCATATCACGACGTCGAACCACTACATTATGGTGTCAGGACTCAGTGCTTCTCAATAGCAATAAGCCATCACGCTTTTCCAGAAGCCAGCAATACAGTAGGCCCAAAGTCAGGAACCCTAATTAGCGAGCTAACGGCGACTTTGAGCCAATGAGGTAATGAGCGAAACTTTATCGATCAAGGAAAATTGATTTGGCCAACAATTAGTTTTAAATAATTTTCTTGTGTTTGTTTCATCTAATACATACTCCACAGATAAAACTTTGAAGCTGCAGTGCTTGGCTAATGTGTACTTTATTTATTAAACTTAGTTATTAAACTTAAGTCTAAAATATGGAAAAAGAAAAATAGTATAGAATAAAACACATAAATGTTTTTCGTAATAACTTATTCTGCATAATTTTTAATTAATATAAGTGTTCTTGAAAGGCAACTGTTTCATATCACTGAAGTTTCTGTCCAAATCATTAAATTTTTTTGACCGCAGTGATGGTTGAAATTCAGTACACGCATGTGCAAACTGGCAGCACTACGGCATTCCCTTTTTCCATACCGTTCATGCGGTCTGGCGCTATTATAAGTCGACGCTTGACTTTCAATAGCGCCACATCATCAGGACTGCAGTAGGGATATACCAATTTCCAAGAGGGAAAACCCGTGGCGGCCTAGGCGTTGCATCATGGAAAGACACTAATCGAGGGACTTCCCCTGCTACCAGCAATACATAATGAGCAGTAGGCTTCACTGAATACAGTTCAAGTATAAGTCTTTGGTGTATTGTAATGGATTTTAGTCTGGTTCCCACAAAATTCCCCTACTCTCGAGCATTATACCTCTCCCAAGAAGGCACACCTTACCGGTATGACAGCAAAAACTATGATCAGCTACTGCCAGATCTGTTGGCAAGCACAAAGCCCAAGGCCCAATCAAAACAACACAGAGTGATGTTCAAACAGTGGCAGTATTTATCAATACCAAAGTCCAAAGGTGGCTTTCCACTAGGGTGAATGAATGAATGCAATGAGGTACAAAAATGTCCATTATCATATAGGCAGACTGGTGGGGCTTGATTTGCATACTGGATATAACAATACATGCACAGGGAGTAACTAGACTACGAGCAGTATATATATGAATAATCAACGAATCATGCGATAGAATGCTATTAAATGTAAAAGGTGCTAAGTGGCTAAAACGCAGAGTCCTAATTGAAGTAATCAAAGTGTGGTCAGCCTTCTCGTCAAGCCCGATTTTATATATGGACAACTCCCCTGGAGCTAAACACCACAAAATGTCATATAGGTCATCATTGGCTGAAATAGTTTTTACGCATATATTCAATATTTGTATATGAAATGAAGTTTTTTTGCTATAATGCCTATGTGAGCATATTTTGTTCCAACCTAGCATGAATTTTTATTTTATTAAGCCTAATTTCACAGCAAAACGTTTTTAAAACTTCAAAACGTCATTGGAGCCGGGAGCACACAAGGAGTCATCTCCCCTTGGGTGGAATAACTCTCTATGGAGCAGTACCAAACATGGAGATGTTCGCCTATATATTTACTAAATATTGCGTGCTCTGTAATACAAAAATATTCACTTGCAGGCCAGTGAGCTTACGTGACCTTTTGTAATTGTATACTGGGTACACGGTCTCTTTAGTTACCATACATATGGCGGACACCCAAAATATTGAAGTACCACTTGGTTTTGCAGCTGAAGTAACATTATGCCAATTCTTTAGCAAAATCGAAATCGGGCACAGTTAGTAGTCTGTGACCGGACCAAAGTCAGGCCAGTAGATAGTTGAAGGACCAAAAACAGGCCCAGTTGATAGTCTGGAGGTGGACCGACATCAGGACTGGTAGATAGTTGAAAGTCTGCAGGTGGAACGAAAACAGGCCCGATAGATATTCTAACTTTTATTATGATTTAACTTGCTGTGTAATTAATCACCACCTCTAGTAGCAGTAATATAGGCAGATGTTTACTTAACAGCGAACTAATAGTCACTGTAACTTGCAGTGTCAATAGACTTGCCCGGCTAAACTAGTGTTAGTGCAGTGACTACTATGAGACCTAGATTTTTATAACTGCCACGTAGTAGAGTGGGTGCAAAGGCCTGTAGTTAAATTTGAGAGCTGCATAATTCTTTAAAGTACGAGCAGAATTTTATTCACTGCCAACTCTGGCACAAATAAAAATAATTCAAGCTTGTCAGCCTTGGCTAGATTCGGCCAGCATAGGTTCGGTATACTGCTTAGTAATTACTAGTCGTAGTAATGGTGCTTTGTTTGTACGTGCATGTACTAGCGCAAGTGAAGTTTTTATTGTTTGCAAGACAAAGAAACTTCTGAGAGTGTGCAAGCTTTACTCTGATTTATTGATTGTATGGTACTGGCATTTATACAAACAGTTATGTAATAATAAATGTGTAAACAAGACAGGACAAAGAAAGACTGTAAGCCACGCCTGATGGGTAGGACTAGACGAATAGAAAAATAGAGGGCTTGGCTTACTGATACGGCTGATTGCTTAGCACATGTTGTTGATATAAGATTGCATGTAAAATGAGGGAATAAAATATATATATATAGTGTTCATAGAGTGATTAGTAATAGAGCGTAAGCATAGAGTGTTTTACTGGTTTGTTATGGCCGCCGTCCGCCACACACTCCGCCCCATTGGCGATGGTAGCCAATAAAACAAGGTCGGCCGCGTCGGCGTGTCTCTTTTACATGTACTCCCTCCTCATCTTTCCTTTGATGGCTTCGGCTTGTCGCAATAGTGTAAGAGCGCCACGTGTTACATGGTGGAGTTCATTTCTATACTCTTCTAGCCGCCTGTCTTGGTCTCTCTTTCTCTTTCTTTCCTGTGTCTCGGCCGATCTCTCTTCCCTTGCTTGTCTCTGGTGGCTTCCCCTTCTTACTGTGGGGGTGAACTTCCTTCGCCGGTTGGTGGTTGCCAATCTGGGTGGCGTGGTTCGTTTCTTCTTGCAAGGGGTGGGTGGCTCGACCTCCTGTTCCTTCCTTGGTGGGCTGTTTTCTTCCTCCATGTCGGGTGTCGGGATGCCGAACGGTGGGGGTGTCGCCCATCCCATGGTACTGCAAAACTCGCCGTACCTGGTGGCGTCGACCTCATACAGTGGTCTATTCCTTCCTCCATGTTCGGCTGCTCCTCCTTGTGCGTGGATGTGTTTACGGATGGTGTTCTTGCAAGAGCCCTTCTTGCCGCACAGGCAAAAGAAGAACGTATAGTGCTGTCGAGTGTGGTAGGCTACCTTCTCCCTGTCTTGTTCATACCCGCACTCCTTGCACCTCCATATTTCTTCGTCTCTTTTCTCTATTGCCTTCTTGATCTTCCACATCGTTGTGCCACTGAGCCAGATTTCTCTTGACTTAGCGGTTAATGGCTCGGTCGGTCCGTCTGCAATGTCAATTCTATTTATTTTAGTGGTCTGTTCGAGTGCTTGTGTCAGCGTTCGCACCGATTCTTTAGGTAGCCCACCAGTAGTCGTTGATGTGACATTGATCTGGCTGCATTGTTCGGCTGTCTTTGTCATTTCTTCTAGTAATAATTTCAGCTGCGTGTTGCTGTTGTTTGATGCGTGTTGCTCCTCTCGTTGCTGACTGGGCAGTGAACGGTGGCGGGTTCTCCCTCGCTCTTTAATGTTATTGGCTCTAAACCCCACGTGTTCTCTTAGTAGCGCCTCCCACAGGATGGGTTCTTGGTGACGTGGTACCGCGGTTTCTGAGGGGTTTTCGTTGTTGGTTTTCTTGGGGGTTATCTTCTCTTGTGCCTTTTCCGAGATTGGCGCCTCGTGACGTGGTGTAGCGGGACTTGTGGGTTGATCGTCGGTGGTTTTCCTGGGAGTTGCCTCCTCTTGCGTGTCACCGAATTTTTTCTCTTCTGTGTAGCAGCAACTCCGTTGATTTTGATCGTATCTTTTCCATTTCTTCTTTCTTTTTACTGTTATCCAAGGGTTTTCCTCGCAGTTTTTTGCGGTTTGGTCGGTTGGACTGGTTTCTCTTCATACTTCACTCCTCTCTTTCCCTCCTGCTTGGCTAGGTGGTGTTTTCAGGCTAGGATGACCCTCTGTTTGGTAGCAGTGGTAATCTTCTAGCCTTTTTGGCTCATTCCTTTCACGCGAAGGCCGGTTTTAAGGGGGAGGTCGTTTCCCTTCTGGTATCTAGTTGTGGCCATTCGTCTTCGTCTAGGTCGGGGGGTCCGGGGGTCTCGGCTGACCTTCTGGTGACCTCGAGGGGGGGGGGGAGAGGGGGGGGGGAGAGGGGGGGGGGGGGAGAGGGGGGGCGGGGTTTCGCTCCTCCCCTCTTCTACTGGCCGTGTCTCCTCATCTATGGCTCTCTGGTTTCCTTCGGGGTTGCCGTCTCCTGGCGCTTCTCCTTCTTCGGTGGCTGCAACTGGAGGTCCTTCCTCACTGGTACATAGGGGGGTCGGCGTGCATCCCTCAGGGGTTGACGGCCTTTCTACCCAGTTTAATGGCAGCGGCAAGGGGGTGATAGTTTCATCCTGTCCTCTGCGGGGGTGCTTTGCCTTAGGTGGGCGGCCTCTTCTGGCTCCCTTCATGTTTGGCATTAGTGCCGGCTCTCGACAGGGGGTGCTCGCCCCACAGGCTCTTCACAGGTGCGGTATGACCGTAGCTGCTGGCTGTTTTGAATCGACCACTGCCCATTTCGCTCCAACTTGTAGGTGTGATTCGGGAACACCTCCGTGATCTGGTATGGCCCTATGAATCGGGGCTGCAGCTTGGGGTTGCTTCCCTTGACTCGTCGCTTGTTTTCTAACACCACCAGCTCTCCCTTCTGGAATGCGGGGGGTTCCTCGCTTTCCTGGCTACTCACTTCTTGTTGCCGCTCTCGGAAGTAGCTGTGTGCTTTCTGGAGGTTCTCTTGCACTTCTGCCGTGTATTCGGTGACGTTTTGGGGGTCCAGCAATGGGGGGTCCATGTCAACTTGTCTGGAAGGCGGACTTCTCGGCCCATCATCATCATGTTGGCCGTCTCTCCCGTGGCGGAGTGGGGTGTGCCTCTGCATACCCGCATAATCTGGGGAAGTAGGCTGTCCCATTCATCCTGCCCTTTTGTCAGAATCAGAATGCGGAGGGCGTCTCCCAGCGTGCGGTTCTGTCTCTCTACAACTCCGTTTCCTTGCGGGTGGTATGGGGTGGTTCGAGTTTTCTTCACTCCATAGAGGCTACATAATTCCTCCAAGAGCACAGACTCGAACTGCACACCCTGATCGGAGTGCAGCTGTTCAGGCAGTCCCCAATACGCAAACACTCTTTTATCCAATGCTGTGGCAACAGTGGGGGCTGTTGCTTCCGGAAGTGCTATGGCATCCTGCCAACGGGTGAAATGGTCGGTTAAGACCAAAGCCCAGTGGTTCTTCCTCTTTGTCAACGGTAGGGGGCCGACGAGGTTGACTGCCAACTTCTGAAAGGGGCGTCCCGCGTACATCCGTACATCCTGTACATCCTGACATTCTAAAAGATAAAGTAAAAATCCTTGTTATGATTTTTTGATTTCTTTTTCAAACCAATTTAAAGATATATATATATATATATATATATATATATATATATATATATATATATATATATATATATATATATATATATATATATATATATATATATATATATATATATATTTGAACACATCCTTTGTTGTCTGTCTCCACATCCCAATAGTTTAATAAGCACATTTTCAATCTCTCATAACTCTATGGTCTTAACTACTTTTGTCATAAATACATATATATATATGAGATACTCTAGCTTTTTGTCATAAATTCATATATATATATAAGATACTCTAACTAACAAATACACTCTTGACCACTCATGCAAATATTACCCTTTTATTTTTCGAATGTTATGGATAATCTTTCTGAAGAGCTCCTTTGCACAGATCCATATCCAACAGAAAATAAAATGAAAAACGGCAAAACAACTCCTAAGAGAAAGAAAACTGCTCCAAAAAAGCGAATAGTAAGGAAACGAAAAAAAATAGTGAGAAAACAAACTACTTCCATTGATAAGAAAACAATGGAGAGTGGAGCTATAGCTCATTTAACAGTTGAATGCCTCAACGAAAGTAGAGCTAGGGAATTAAAAAACGTCTTAAGGTTCTCAAGTGATTGACTCACCAAAAGTTCGGATTTGCAAAACATTTGAAGATCTTCCTATCACAAGCATTATGCGAGTGACTGGTGTGATACATCCATCAAGTAAGGAGAAGTGTAGATATTCTCAAGTTCGCTACCATGATCCTTCAGATATAAATGAACTCGAACCCAAAATACTTTCCTGTCCAGTTGAAATAGCTAAAAACTTCAACTGTGATAATTACCCCCCTCCGTTTAACGTTGTATATTTGGGTAGAAACGGAAAACCAAAAAATAAAAGTGTTCCTTGGTATGATGTCAAACGTGTTACCAGACATCCTCTACGCAATAAGGCAGCTGAAGAGGAATCACTATGTTTGAGTACATTGACTAAAGGTCAGCTCAAACGCTTCTTGAACATCAAGACCCGCAATAGTTTCCAACCTGGTGCTATTTTCCCTTACCGAGATGTTGTTGATAGATTCGTTCCTCATCGATTTAAAGGAGGACAGTCAAATGTAATTTGTATCTGTTATACCATTGAACAATGTAGAGAAACGCTGTTGAAGACGCTTGCCATACCAGACAAATATGCTTCAGAAGCTAACCAACATGCTCAAGGTGTGATGATCTACAGAGGAAAAAAAACCCACGGAAAATTTAAGACGGAATACGATCTTTCATTTTGCTCTACATACAGACTCGGTCAAATTTATTGGAGACAATATTGTGATCAAGCAAAGCACAACAAAACGATATTAGAAATTGATGATGATGATGATGATGATGATGATGAACTTGAAGATTTTCTACGTGGAGATTTTGATGATTTTGAGACAGGATATGTTGCTGAAAAAAAGGATGAGATACATGATAAAACTTGGTGAGAGTTTTTCTTTTCTATTTAATAAATTCTAATCATTGTAAATAATACTTCAACTCAATTTAGATGTAGTTGTAGTTATTTTTACCCCAAATAATTTTTTGTTTTAGCGATGGATAGTCTCTAATTCAAAAAAACAAGTTGGACAATGTGACTTGGTGAGCTATTTCCCTTTTCTATATAATGTAAACTATCCAATGTAACTAAAGCTATAATTCAAATTCATGTAACTATTTGAAATTTTTGTTTAATCATTCTATACTAATACATAACTTTTTTATTTTAGTTCATTATGGACTCAAAAGTACATAGAACAGAAGTCTTCCTTCCTAAGATATAACATCAGTACATCAATGACGTCATTGTAAAGAAAAAAGACTATGCATTGATTTTCATTACAAGTTGTAGTGCTTTGTATTACTTAGTATTTACTAACTCTAGCTATATTATACAAGGATATTTTCCTACTTATTATGTAATAAATGTATATAATCATATATTGATTCAATGTAGTTATATCTCCTCTCTCTCAAAATGTCATATGAGTTCGAGTTATGTAAAAAAATTATCAAAACTTAAATGCCATACATTCAAAATCTATATGCCATATAAGTTCAAATTAAGTAAAAAAATAATCAAAACTCAAATGCCACTTAAATGCCACTCAAATGCCACTCAAAACCCCTCAAATGAAATACAATATAAACTCGGCGAATTCATTCAACGCCGTAACCCATTACCTCAACCCCGAAGTATAATCCACAAAAAAACACTTGGTAGGGAGATCTGCTCATATATTACTACTATTACTGATTGGCCAACAGTACTTTTATCAAAAAGGTTACTGTTTATTTATAAACAACTAGTTATTATTTATAAACGTTAATTATTTATCACAGATAATAAATTATTTATCTAGTATTATAAAGAAATATCATAATTAATTAATTATTATAATTTATATTTATAAGATTTATTACATTGATTGTTTTTTTTAATTATGTCCTCTTTGCCTCACTGGACACTCCGTAGCGTTGCGGTGATCAATCATCTGTGTGTGTAGCCACCAGAGCGACGCTACGGAAGGTTTTTTTTGTCATATTCCTACAAAACGTAGGTGTGTGTAGCCACGGTTTAACGGTAATGCCTGTGGAAATACCAAGCACTGGTAAAACAGTAAAATTTTTGGGAAAATCCGTTTTTAAGTTGGAAATTCCCATTTTTGCCTAAAATTTCAGACCAGACAAGAGCCTCGTCTTGCCACAATGTGGCTACGGCCCTGAAATACATCAACAGGCAGTAACAGTAGAGAAAAACGGCGCAGCTTATGCAAAAGATTTATTACTGGGGAATCCCAAAAAATAATTATCGCGGGCTTATATAAAACAATGGACAAATTCTGGAAATCCCCTTAATAAATTGGGGTTTCCCCACTGTTTGAAAACTTTCACAGTCCGCGCGCGTTTTTCTCTAATAACGCGCCAGTCCATATCTTTAGTAAGGCGGGAAATCCCCTGCTTGAGTTCTTTGCTCATCTATCACTGCAGCAGGCACGCATGCCTCTCTGTACTAAGGGCAGTCAGGCATAGCTGAGTCTAGTTCTTATGCTTATAGCTAATGGGTGTTTACCATGGATGAAATATACCAGGATTGCCAGAAACCCAAACGGGGTGTGGCCAATTTTGGCCAATAGGAAGTCATCCATGGCGCCCATATTGAACTGGTTGTTCGGAGCGGAAACATAAACTACTATAGCAGCTCGGAAAAATAATCGTGAATACTTGTATTAACGCGATGTTCTGATTTTCTAGTTTCGGAGCGGAAGCTGCATAAAGTTCGCCACATACCAAAGATTACATATATGTTATCGTTGGCATATACAATTTCGTTCTCGGAGCGGATATGGTATTATAAGTAAAAATAGTTGAATCGTCAAAACTAGCGCAGTATGCCCACGGCGTGAACTTAACGTGTAAAAACTCATAAGAAAACGATATTTATTACAAGATCCAAGTGGTCTTGAAAATTTCGTAGCAGTATGGCGGTTCCCACAAACGGCTACATTTGGCTCGTCACAAAATTTCTATTACGCGTCCGCAGCTGGCAATCCTGGTATATTTCATCCATGGTGTTTACACACTGCATACTGGCTAGCATAGCATCAATGAGAGAGGCCACCTATGTTGAAATCTATTACATTATTTATCAGTTGCACGTGACTTTTGTACAGTAGGTCACTTCTAGCAAACATACTTGTTGAACTTTAGCCTTGAGTATTTATCTTATTTATGTAAAGGTTTCATAATGTGGGCACTGATGTAGGTACAGTCTAGTGTAAACAGTAGCTAATTTGTTTGCAAAAATCCAGTAGAGCCTTCAGGTAGAACAGCTGTGACCTGTACTAACTACCAAGCTGGTAAGCTACAATTTAAGTGTACGATAACAAGTATTAGCTTTCTTAACTTTTTTAGCAGAACAAGCTCTGGCTGGTGTAGTTTTGACAGAACAGTCACTTTCAGTTCATATATTTTTCTCCGCAGATGTCATGGAACATCCAATTAAATCAGTTTCGTTAAGCTGTAACATGTTTGATCTTTTTTAATGGTTCGTTCATATCTTAAATTGTATCAATATTAGTTTGGTTTTGTGTAACCATCAAATGTGAAATTGGTAATGTATAGAGTGGATAGTTTAAATATCAGTTGATGGTCTAAATTGGTTGTGGTGATTGTTTATTTTGGCCTACTAGTAGTTCAGCCCTCAAACATATTTGCAGTGTTGTCTCCTATCACCCATTGCTTCTTGACTAGCAACTTATTCCATTCCAAAGGCAAATCATCTCTGATGAGAATAATCCCAGTTAGTTTGCTAAATGTGTATAATAAGTTTTTCATTGATAAAAGCAAGATTGATTCTCTGTTGTTTTGCTGAACCGTGTCCTTAACGGCGCTTTGCTTCTTCTGTAAAGCTTTAATTACAAATCAAACATGAGCAAATAAAATATGAGTCATTTCTTAACAATTTAGTCCAGCAGTTGCCATTTTGATTTGATTTATAATAAAATATATGTTTAAAGCATTAAATGATTGTTCATTCAAACCCAATACCAGCAGCTTCATAGTTGCACAAGAATTGACATGGAGACAAGCAGTTAATTAAAATGCTTGGGCTCAAGTTAAAGCGAATTTGGCGAAACACTTATTCTTCTGTAGTGCTGTTGACCCCAAAGTAGATGAGTACAGGATAAGGTCAAATTGGTAAATCGTTAAGCAGGCTGTCAGCTTGGCATATAAGGCAAACGGGTGGCTGAGGGGATCGGTTGAAGGGGGGGGGGGGGGGGGAGTGGGCAAGAAAATTGGCAGGTGGTTGGGGAGGCAAATTGCCATTTTGATGATTTGGTAGGTAGATAGGTAAAATATGTAGCCAGGCAAGTAAATAACCAGGTAAGTAGGTGGCTAGGTTATTCGATAGTTGGGTACTTAGGTACTTTGCACAAACAAACAAAACTGTTCCCCGATATAGAGTATATTTTACATAGATTATTGTTTTAGCTGATACTCATTAGTGTTACTTGCTGTTGGCAGTTTTCTTCACAACTACTAGACACTAATAACTTCTGATAAGGCTTGTATACAAACTTAGTGGAGTCTACTTATTTCAAAATATGGTGTTTTTTATTATTTATTGGCTGGTAGAAAGAGCCCTGCAAGCCTACTGCTGCGGAATGTTTCAGTTTTATTGTTGGCTGACAAAACTTTCCATGTGATGATAAAAAATTCTGCAACTCCTTGAAACTATAGTTGCTACAATAACAACTCGTACATTTCTCTGTCTTTCCTAGTAACTTGTAACAGATATAGGGAGAGAGTGGCTAATTTTTACTGCTTTGGGTGTTTAGTAAGAAATGGCAAAAACAAAGTATTTAACAGCTGCATTAGACATTTGTACAATACTTCAGCTCTAGCCAGTAGACAATGTGTACATTGTTTATATTATATGTTTATCTTATCTGTGGAGGTTTTATAATGCTTCAAGTGCAGATATAAATGGATTGTAAAGAATTTTATCAAATGCCTTCACCTGACAGCTACTAACGAATGAACGTAACCGGCAAAATGAACTAAATTCACTGTGTTGTTCTATTGTGTAAGTGGACAAAGCTCTATGTAATGATCTGTATAGCAAGACAGATACATATGCTACTGACTCTTCTGTTAATGATCTGTATAGCAAGCCTTCAGAAGTTTTAAAAAACTTTTTTATTTGGTAAGAAAATAATAATTAAATGTCATGTTCACGGGTAGAACCATAGTTTCGTATTTCGGGTTTGACTGATCTTGCCAACGTAAACTAATGAAAATGCACGCTTGAATGATTACTGTGGTTTGGTTCCACAGTATCGCTGTAGAGCTACAATTTATGCTCGGGAACATTGTCAGTATTATACACCCCAAACTTATCAGCCGTCATAAATAAAAAATTTTTTTCTATATTTATTGTTCAAATGAAGTGACTTTCGGTTTAACAGTGCTTTTGGTGGAAAGCGGGCTTCCAGATTTCTTTAATACTAGCCCCACCCAAAAAACTGCCGGGGCCCATCACACAACACTATGCTGACAAGGCATTTGTGAAGTTCAACCAATCACGGTCCAATACCCAAATTCTCATTGGCTTATAACAGAAAGTTTAGTAGTACTCAGATTTCAAGGACGTCATGATATCACTGCTATCTGTAAGAATTTTTTTTTTTCAATCAGCTATCAAATGCTGGTGTAAAAAAACAGCTGCCACATGGCTTGTGGGGATGGATGAACTTAAAGTTTGTGGTGGGCATGCATAAGACATTGGAGAATCTGTTGGTTGTATTAGCTATACGATGTCAGACCACCCCCAAACCAGACCTTTAATGCAAAGAGTCCTCCAAGTAATTTCTAGTAGATGTTGTTCTTTCAGGTGTTGTCGTTGTAGTGGATGCTTTCTGTGCAAAAACAGTGAATTTTTTTATTTGCTCGAAAACCTTATATATTACAAAGGGATGTTCGCGCGAAAAATGTTTTTTATTATTTCACTTGAAATCTATATTTTATAAAGGGATTTCTGCTCAAGCATTCTCATAGGTTGCAATTCTGCGGCAATCGGTGCAACTTTAACACTTTCCAGCTCACCGATCCTTAAGCTTAAGCGCAGTCTGACTCACCAACTCAAGAGCCAAAACCACGAAAAAACTGTTTATTAAAAAAACTGATCAAAACTCTGCAAATGGTCCGAGCGAAAAAGTAAAAAGATGAGCGTGTACGTTTTTGTTTACTCTGAAGTTTCTGCAATATCCAAAAGGAATCGACAGTTTGTATGAAATGTTTTGTGCCGAAGTTTACACTGACCTATTTTTGCATGCCTTGACCACATTTTTATGTCTGCTCGTGGTTTGGCAGGGGCACAAAAAATATTCATATCATCATCAGGTTTGCGAAACTTAATTAGATGGGTAGCTGACCTTTTAATCTATACCTCCATGTGTTTTTGAGTTGTTTCGTGCACAAATACAGCATTGGAGAGAGAAATCGTGAACTACGGATCTTCGGGTGATCACGGCCACATAGAGGGTATTTTCTGCTTAGGCATGCGCAGATGGCTTCTGTGTGTAGCTTGTCGTAACTAACTTCAGTATAGAGTTACAGCAAAAATTGTCACATGTAATAAAAGAAGAATCAACAGGCTATGCACACATGTAGGTTTTGTCAGCATGTGATATCATGTGAACGCTACAGCAGGAAGCAAAGTTATTACAACATTTACCGGTTAGCAACGGCAAACACTAGTTCATGCATTTAGCATTTTGCAATAGCGCGGCAGCTGATCTGCTTCAGCAAGATTCTGTCTGCGAATAAAGCAAAAAGTTTTACACTCGGTGAAAGAAAACCCCTCAGGCTATCTATACATGTAATGTTTGTCAGCCAGCAACATCATGTGAAGGCAGCTGCAAGCAGCAAAGTTGGTGGCAGATTCATTGACAAAGAGCAAGCGCCCGTAATATTTCAGTCATTTAGCCGCAATCACTCATGCATTTAGCTGCGTGTATTACAGTGGCACATAATCTGCTATTACTAGACCCAGGATGCAGCTATAGCAAATTTGATTGGCCATAATAAAAGAACACATCCAGGGTCATCTATAAGTGTAAAGTTTGCTTGCCTGCTAAATTATGTGTAGGCAGTTGCGTGCAAAAAAAATGATAGAATATTCAATGGCAAACAGCTGGCGAACGATGAATCATCAATTTAGCCGCTAGTAGTTAGTTGGCAGGCAATTGCCTGTAACTATACTCAGTAACTAGCTACAGCAAGAGTTTCTACACACAACGAAAATAAACATCGCAGGCTATCTATACATGTAAAACTTGTCAGCCTTTGCCAGCTCGCGATGAAATTTGAAAGCAACAAAAATATGAAAGAATATTCAATGGCAAACAGCTGGTGAACAATGAATCATCAATTTAGCCGCGAGTAAGGCAGGCAGGCAGGCAATTGCTATACTTGGTAAATAGCTACAGCAAGATGTTTCACACACAATGAAAGAAAACATCTCAGGCTGTTTCTTCATGTAAAGTTTGTCAGCCTGTGCCAACATATAAATTTGCTGGCAAATGCAGCTGATCAATTTGAGAATGTAATGGCAAAAAATCTATGGAACGCACAATAACATAATTTAGGCCCTACTAGCACCACTTCCATGTCATCTCCCAAGAGGCAGGTGCAATATGACGTCGTTACCATTTTTTATTGTGGCGGTTCACCAGATGGCCCTGTGATAATTTGAACCAGCAGTGACCCCAGTACTATACCACACTCCCTTAGGGTGAGCAGCCCGCAGGTATACATGCTTATAACAGAAAACAAAACAGACACATCTGCGCTACTGCCAAAAAGGGTAGTGACCCGTATGATGACAGGCAGATGTAAACTTAATATGGCTGGACACAAATTGCTGTAGCGCAAGCTAAACATAACTATACACAAGTTGCAGTAACAGGAACTAAACATAACTAGACACAAGTTACAATAACAGGAACTAAACATAACTAGACACAAGTTACAGTAACATGAACTAAACATAACTAGACACAAGTTACAGTAACTAAACATAACTAGACACAAGTTGCAGTAACAGGAACTAAACATAACTAGACACAAGTTGCAATAACAGGAACTAAACATAACTATACACAAGTTACAGTAACATGAACTAAACATAACTAGAAACAAGTTACAGTAACTAAACATAACTAGACACAAGTTGCAGTAACAGGAACTAAACATAACTAGACACAAGTTGCAATAACAGGAACTAGACATAACTAGACACAAGTTACAGTAACATGAACTAAACATAACTAGACACAAGTTACAGTAACTAAACATAACTAGACACAAGTTGCAGTAACAGGAACTAAGCATAACTAGACACAAGTTGCAATAACAGGAACTAAACATAACTAAACACAAGTTACAGTAACATGAACTAAACATAACTAGAAACAAGTTGCAGTAACAGGAACCAAACATAACTATACACAAGCTGACGAAACAAACTAAATCAAAAAAGAGCAACACACAGCTAACATTCGTAACCAGTAGACAGACATACTGATGAAAAGGCCAGCAGACGCCACATAGACATACTTGGGTGGATTAGAAAAACAAGAAAATAACATTTTCAGTAAATAATAATTAAAATTAATCCCTAGACGGAAAGGCAATAAAAAACCAGATATTTACTAATTACTAGTTGAAGCATAACCAATAGGAAATAAATAGGAAGAGTACATAATTATAGTAATCATACGAGAGAGAGTCCGAAGACTGTCGGCGTGCAGAACCCTGCAGCCCAAGAGGGATCGCACAACCGCATGACCGTGCACAAGACCATGTGCGCTGAGAACAGCAGAGAGGTACATACGGGTGCACGATCGGGGACACAAGCTATGTGTATTTAGCAAAACCAGCATCTACATTATCACCAAGTAATAATAATCATACTTATAAGTCCATGAAAAGCAATAATAAAAACAAAATGCAACTAGTTGCAAGAGAATAGCTACACCTGAGCATGAGGAGGAGAGTCAATGTTTTTACGCAGAAATCATCCACTCCAGCAACAACGCCTAAGGAAGCAACATCTGCTACAACATTTACTACAGCTACTAGTAGGACTCTCAGTAATAAAGTAAGAATTAATTAATAATTGTTCAAGCCTAGCTCAGAAGTAAAAGCTTCTTTTAATTGTTACCGTTAATTTACTTCAATGTTTATTATCATTCACTGTTACATTTTTTACATATAAAATCAACATGTCTACAAAAAATAATTTTTCATGTAAAATATTTCCTTCCACAGGTTTATCATGAATACGTGAAAAACAACACGGTTGTGCAAGAAGAGTCAATCTACTTAGTTGTATTTTAAGCAATGATATTCTGAGGTACTCAATATAGTTTAATATGGGAGAGTTACGTCGAAAAATCTCTATTAATCAGTACAGTCGTACTATATGTCTGCTCGACGAAGCAGTAAAGTTGTTAATAAATACACAGAATACCAATTTCGAAACTATTATATCCATGGTAATTATTGTAGATAGTAATCGCTGTTTAAAAAAAACAAAAATAGGCTGCTTGGGATTGTATACTTTTTCGAAACAAAACTCCACAGAGGTGGAAAAAAAGATTTGGTGTAAAATCCATCATCAGGTCAGCTGATATATACGGATAAATTTTTAGGTAAATACTTCTTTTCTGTCTTTTGAAACAACTGTAGAATTATTCAATGCATAACTACGATATTTTTTTTCTTATGTAATAAAGATATACAATATTACATTTTATTTTCATGCAATATTCAGCCTCCACAATGTAAATCTCCATACAAACCACAATATAAACAACCCGTGCACAGTAAATACTTGATTAATCATACAAATAAAACAAAATTAAAAACAAAACACTTTCAGGTTCTCATGGTACCTGGTGATAAAAAAGCCGCTTCGAACCGGGAGAACATTTTTGTCCTTAGACACCATTGTTAGATGAAGGGTTTGAAGAGAAAGATGAAAACACATCTACTCATCTAAATCTCAACTCAAAAAGAACGCTATCCAGCTCTTTTCCAATTAGCCTAAGTTCCCGTAACCCGTGTATGTACCCGTATTCCTAGGTTAAGCCAATACCGATAGAACCTATGTTATAACCTTAAACTTCTTGCAACACACAAATTCGACATCTAACAACCATGAAAAGATATGCTCTTATCTTACTATTTTATCTAAGCGTGAAAACATGAATGGTACAGCAATCAATTCATCTGATCATCTACAGCCCCAGAATTGGTGAATTACAAAATCTTCCATATTTTGTTTTTAGCCGTTTGTAATACAGCAGCTTAAAGGCGTCTCCATACACAACGATTCTGACACCAAAAACAAATGCAGCGGTTTATTTCATCCTTTATGATTAGGTTCTTCCCAGGTCATGGAGAATCAAGCATGTTTGATTCTAGCAGACGGTATACACTAATAGTGATTAGTCTTTGGTGCCGATTGGTCAATGCAGCTCCCTTGTTTCCCCTTTTCCTTTTGTCAATTTTGGCAGCCGTGACTGCCCATGTCAAGTGTTAAATATACACTATTAAGGGTTAAGTAACACAGTCGTATGCATAGCATCAACAAAACCCAGGAGAAAAAATTTCCTTTTGGTGCAGCTTCCGTGGCCATAAGTCACTGTGCTTGTAGAGGCCTTTATGGGTTTGAGACATCAACTGCAGTAGATTTTCACCCTCTACTATTGACACAATGGCTCACTCTTTTACTATGTTTCCACATCATGACAAATTGGCGATACTGCCGGCGATAAAGCGAAATTCCAGTTGGGAACAGCATTGTCGACAAATTTGTCGCTGTCTGAGAGCGAAAAATAGGCGATAAGCCGAATTCCAGATGTTTAATGCTATTGGAAACGCTAATTTCGCCAAAGCCGATAAAACTAGACATGCGTAATAAAAAAGAAAGCCACAAATTATCCATTGTAACCGCATGGCATCGTTAGCTAGTGTGTGTTTATATTTAACTAACGAGGATCGTTTGTAGTTTATTACACAGTTATTTATGAAACAATACAACTGATTTGAAACGAATGAATCTTAGCTGCTGGTAACTAATTATTGCAGTGGTGAAAAACAATGGTAGTATTTTTTCAGCAAAAATTCACTTAGTTCTTTATTATTATTATTTATTTATTACTAACTAATAATAACGAATAATATAATTTATTGAATCGTAGCCAGTGGGTTACTAAAATTCTTTGTCACCACTCAGCTTCCTTAGCTAGCCAACAACTCAGTGATATTTTATTCATTTATTTCACAATAATGTGCAGGATTTTGTGATAACTAGTGCTTAGTTATTCCGGTAGCCACCTACACTACCTCTAGGCAAGAGAGCTGCTTGTCGATCCCGACAGTCTGTTGGTCAGATAGCCTTTCGTTATCCACCTATCAGCATAACTGCTGGAGGAGGGATGCGTCGGCTATTATCTGCCGTACAGGCCTGTCGTCGTCGCTGTCTATTAGATAACCTAAATGCTGTCAGGACCCAAGGGTCGTTCTAGCCGTTATCGTGTCGTAGTATGCTTGTCTGTTTGAGAATATCAAGTTATTAGCTTGAGTGAGTGTGTGCTGTTATATTTTGCAAAGAAAATACACAGTGAGTCTCTCCAGGTACACTGCCTTGTGAGGAGCTCTGTTGGCCAATTTATACAAGAGAGGCGGTGCCAAAAACAATCTTAGCCTCGTTTATAAATGGAAATAAAATTGTAGTGAAAATATAATAATAATAATAACAGCGTGGGTTGCGTCGAGGCTATGCATCGATCGCAACATGTGACCAATAAATGTGCTAAATGGAACTGTTAGATATTGTTTGTTTGTTGTAGGTGAAGTTCGTAGTTTTTCCTGCACACAGCCCCTTCCATTGGTCGTCATAGGGGACCAATACAAAAATAAAAATGCGAACGAAATGGTCACATGTGTAACAATCAAGGAGCGTAGATATAAAGGAGTATGAATATAATCGATATGATACCAAGGTGCATAGAACCATGTAGTAGGTACACACAAAAAAAAAATATAAGACTATATGCATAGACATAAGTAGTAGATAAAATATGGGTAAATAATGCGTAAAATAGATATGAGTTACTACGACCTCTAAATAAATGCGGTAAGTAATGTTACTTGTCTATCTGACTTTCGAGACATCTTATTTGGTCCTTGACCTCCTGTGCTTGCTGTAAAAGTTTATATGCATCTGCAGTCAGTTCATTTAGTTCTGCTCGCTTGCGTGCTAGCCTTCTCTCTTGCTCTCGACGTTCACTCCGTCGTCTATCCTCCCTAGGGGGAGAGGTGTGTACGATGCGGCATCGTGCAGCCGTCAGGGAAGTGTCCTTGCTTTGTTTAGCTGTTCTAGTGTCCTCTGCTCGTCGATGTGCTTTCCTGTGTCGTTCAGTTTTGTTATCCAATTGTTTGCATAGCAGCACTGTCCGCCTCACCTGCTCGGCCGTAGTTTCTACTTCCTTCGGCTTGTAGAGGGGTGACACCTCGCGTGGCAACTTCTTTATGGGGCTGCTGGTGTGTCGGGCTGCTCCCAGGCGATCTTGAATTGAAGCGGTTCGTTTGGGTGGCACATTCTCCTTCTTTTCTGAGATCGGCTGTGGGTGGCCAAATGGTGGTGGCTGTGGCCAGGTCATAAATTGGGCGAAGTCGGGATACGACTTTGCGTCCACTTCATATAGCGGTGCCTGGGGTCCACCATGAGCCGTGGCCTTGTTCTGCTTTGTTATGTGTTTCCTCAATGCATCTCTCGAGGCTGATTTCTTTCCGCAAGTGCAGAAATAGTATACGAAATGTTGATGTGTGTGGTACACCACCCTCTTTCGTCCGTTAGTGTTGTGGCATCTAGTGCATTGCCAGTCATCGTCAGTGCCTTCCACCTTCGTCACCATCTCTTTTAGTGCAGTAATGGTATCTGCCGACAGCCACGTAGTACGGTTTGCCGTACTTTCGCTCAGCTGAGTTTTTGTCGAGATCGTTATTTTATTTACACGTACGGCCTCTTCTTTCTCTAATTGTGTCCGTCTTTGTGCGTGTACTTCATCTTTTGTTGCTATTCTGTTACTGCAGGGAGCCTGTCCTTTCTCTAGCTCACTAGCCACCTCCATCAGGTACTCCTCACCGACAATCTCCTCGGCTATTGAGGCATCCTCTTCTAATGACACGTCCTGCTGTCTTCGCTGCCTCATACTGTCGAGTGCTGTCGTAATAATATTAATTAATTTAGTAGTAGTATTTGTTTGTTGTGTGCTGCCTGAAGGTTTGCTGCCAAGTGATAATTGTTTGTTCTCTTGCGAGCAAACTTGCCGCTGTGTTAGGTGAGCAGCTATCTGATTGGTGGGCCCTGGGTTGATGTCACCTCCCCACGTGGTCATCTCCCCTACGTCATCACTTGATATCTTAGCTGTGGTCCCTTGTCCAACGATCGATCTATGGGGCATAGAACTATCGTTTTTCGTCTCAGGGATAGAGTCATCCTGGGTGTTGTTCTCCCCTGGCATTTGTTCGCCGCTGCGAGCCAAGATTTTATCGTGAGGGGTAAGTTGTTTATTTATTAATTTATCTTGTGTCGCTAATTGTTTCCAATATTTTTTTGCATTTTCTAGTGAATCTGGCAATGCCTTGTCTTTGGAGCACTGTTTTAATACCAATAACATATTTTTTTGGTTGTCACTGTGCTCTGAAGGTTTTGGGCATTGCTTTATTACTGCTGGCAGTAATAAATGGTTGTTACGATGTACTGTCTCTCTGTCGGCCATCTGATAGCATTGGTAATCGGCTAGTTTCGACGGCAGCCTAGTTGTTTGCTTAGGCCTGCTTGTTTCTACCAGCCTTTCACTAATTGCTAGCTCCTCCTCTTCAGTCTGGTGATGTTCCACAGCAGCCTCGGCCAGGGGTTCTGTCACCTGGTCGCCGGCATCTCCCTCTTGTGTAATGGGAACTTGAGGGGGGGTGGTGTCAGTGGCCCTGTTGGTTGGTAATGCTGGCCACTCCCTGTCCCTTTCCCATTGCTCATGTCGGCTCTGCCTGGGTTGAGGGCTTGGTATCGTCCCAGCCCCTGTCCTGAGGGTGCTGGGTGTTGGTTCGTGGAGCGGCCTGTTCCAGGAGAGCAGGTAGTTGGGCGAGCTGGCGCTCCAGGACTTGTAGGTCTGCCTGATGCTGGGTCCGCAGGGGCGGCCCCTCCTTCTGACTGCACCCTTCATATTTGGGCGTAGGGCGGTCTCCCTATTGGCGGGGGCCCTGCCCATAGGCTCGTGGCAGGGGCGATACTCTTTCAGACGTCGCTCGTTCTGTACCGATGTCTGACCGTCCTTCTCTATTTTGTAGGTGTGATTTTGGTAGGCTTCCACCACTCGGTATGGCCCAATGAAGCTGGGCTGTAGTTTTGGGTTGCTGCCCTTTACCCGCCTCTTGTTCTCTAGTACCACTAGATCATTGGGCATGTAGAGTAGTGGTTCCTCTGTGTCGTCCTGCCTGACCTCCCCCTGTTGCTCTCGGAGTAGGTCGTGGGCTACCTTCAGATCTTCTTGCATCTGTAGGGCACATTCCGTCACCAATTGTTTGTCGGTGTCTGTGGGTCTACCATCCAGTTGATCGGGCAATCTAACCTCCCGCCCCAGCATGAGGTAGTTCGGAGTCTCTCCTGTCACGGAGTGTGGGGTGCCGCGGAATGCCCTCATTATCTGGGGTAGCAGCAAGTCCCACTCCTCTTGCCCGCGCCTGAGCAGGAGTGTCCGTAGAGAGTCACCCAGTGTCCGGTTCTGTCTCTCTACTACCCCATTGCCTTGGGGGTGGTAGGGGGTGGTGCGTGTTTTGTCGACGTTCCACAGGACACAAAGTTCAGCCATGAGTCGTGACTCGAACTGTGCTCCCTGGTCTGTGTGGAGCTCTTCTGGCAGTCCCCAATAGCAGAACACTCATTCGTCTAGGGCTGTGGCCACAATAGGGGCGGTTGCGTCTGGAATGGCGATGGCATCGTGCCACCGCGTAAAGTGGTCGGATAATACCAAAATCCATTTATTCCTCCGCCTGGTCTCTGGAAGAGGTCCGACCAGATCCACCGCTACCTTCTGGAAGGGCCTGCCGGCGTACAACCTCTGTCTCTCTTGGACTGGCTGTATTCCCCCTCTCTTGGCCACTTGGCAGACTTCGCAGGACTTGACCAGTCTTCGTACTTCAGCGGACATTCCCGGCCAGTACCAGTTGAGTTGGATTTGGTTCCTGGTGCGATTCACCCCAGCATGGGACAGTCCATGCGTCTCCCATACCACCTGTCGGCATCGGGATGACGGACAGACTACACATAGCCTGGTCCGACCTTTGGGGGCTATTTGCATAGTCAGAGTGCCGTCTGGCTGTATCGCCATGGCCTCTCTGCGACTGTAGAGCGCTCGCAGCTCTCTACTCCCTTCCTCCAACTCCCTCTTGGTCACTGGCCTGCCACCGCTGATCTCCTGGTACACTCTGGCCACTGGGTTCTGGCCGGTGCGCTGCTGTTCGACCAGTTCTATACTGGTGACCACCCGCAGTTTTGGCACGTCCACCTTTTCCTCTCGGCTCCTTGCCGGTACAGGATCATTTTGTCGGCTTCTGGGTAGCACGTCCTCCGAGACAGGAGGCCTCGCTAACTGGGATTTGGATCCAGGGGCCCTGGCAAGTTCAGCGTGGGTTGGCCCGCCATCACGCTGTTCTATGGCACTGCACTGACGGCAGTCCATACAAGGTTCGCGTCGGCTCAACCCGTCAGCGTTCCCATGCTGTGTGCCAGCCCTGTGCTCGAGTTTGTACACAAACTCGGCGAGAATCTCCAGCCACCTCGCAATCTGGTTGGACGGCTCCTTCCGCCGGCACAGCCACCTCAAGGAGGCATGGGCGGTGCGGAGCTTGAACTCTCGACCGTAGAGGTACGGCCGAAAGTGTTTGACTGCTTTGACGACAGCCAGCAGCTCGCGCCGAGTCACGCAGTAGTTCCGTTCCGCGGGTGCTAGGGTCTTGCTATAATAGGCAATGACCCTTTCCTGCCCGTCCTGTACCTGCGACAGCACTGCCCCTAATCTGACGGCACTGGCGTCCGTGTCTAGGATATAGGTCTTGGCAGGGTCGGGGTAGCCTAGCACTGGTGCTTGTACGAGCCCCTGCTTGAGGCGTTCAAAGGCCACTTGCTCTTCCTCCCCCCATTTCCAGGGGGTGTCCTTGCTGGTCAGGACAGTCAGAAGTTTAGCAGTGGTAGCGTACCCTGGCAGATACTGCCTGTAGTACCCTGCTGTGCCAAGAAAGGCCTGCAGTCCTTTGATGTCCCTGGGTGGTGCCCATTCGGCTACAGCCTGTACCTTCTCTGGGTCCGTAGCAACGCCCTCCGCACTTACTATATGCCCCAGGTACTTGACCCGTTGCTGTAGTAGCTCGCACTTGGACGGCTTGACCTTAAGGTTGGCCTGTAGTAGCCTATTTAGCACCTCCCCTAGTCTCTGTAGGTGTGTCTCGAAGTCGGGTGCAATTACAATCACGTCATCCAAGTAGAGTAGCAACGTCTTCCAGTGCAGCCCTTGCAGCACTCGTTCCATCAAACGCTGGAACGTGGCGGGGGCTGAGGTCAGCCCGAAGGGCAGCACCTTCCAACGCCATAGTCCACTCCTGGTGATGAACGCCAACTTCTCCTTGGCGTCTGCATCCAACGGCACCTGCCAGTATCCACTGGTCAGGTCCAATGTGCTAAAGTACTTGCTGCCAGCTAGGGCGTCAAGGGACTCGTCTATCCTAGGTATAAGATAGGCGTCCTGCCTAGTGACATCGTTTAGCCTCCGGTAGTCGATGCAGAACCGCCACGTGCTGTCTTTCTTGCGTACGAGCACCACCGGGGAACTCCATGCCCCGTCTGCGGGCTCAATCAGCCCCTTCTCTAGCAGGTCTTTTACTTGCCGTTCAGCTTCAGCCTCTTTTTCAGGCCCCAGCCTGTGAGGAGGCAACCGAACCGGTCTGGTGCCCTCAGCAACTGGGATGGCATGCTCTACAAGGTCAGTACGGCCGATGTCTCCGCTATTTTTGCTAAACACGGCCTCGTACTCCCTAAGCAATCCCCTCAACTGTTCCATCTGTTGCTCGTCCCTGCACCCTCTGCTCGCCTGCTCGTACAGTTCCACCAAGTGGTCAGGCACTGGTGAGCCTGTCTGCCTTGGTCCTGCGGAGGTCCCTGGCGTGGCCTGTTGTACCTCATTGTCTGCTACCCCGGTAAACGTTCCGATAACCTCGCCAGCTGGCAGGCTTATCATGTTCGGAGTAGGGTTGAGGCACCTGACCAGCACCCGTCCCTGTCCATCTGGTGAGTTTATACTCGTAGCCAGCGGTATGTTCCCTGGTATACTCTGGATCACCCCTTGCGGACAGTAGCTCCGTGCGGCAAGGTGGCACGGTATGGTGGCCTCCGTCTGTGGGGGGATCTCTATTTTCCGGAGCACCTGGACTTTGGAAATCAGTGCCCTCCCATAGCGGTCGGTGCACACCAGTTCCTTGTCCTGCATGAACAATACTGGCTGATCAAAACCCATACGGCACTTCTGGTTGGCCAGGAAGGGCATCCCTAGGATGACATCCTCGCTGATCTGTGTGACAACGAACGTTTCTGTGTATGCTACAGACCGGACTCGTCCTGTCACCCTGAGCAGGCCGTAGAACGGCAGCTTAGTGCCGTCTGCCATCAGCCCATGGGAGTCATACTCTTGTAGGGTGGCCTTGCGGCTGTCTGGTAGTCGCTCGTACACGCTTTTGGCCAGCAAGTTGGTGTTACAGCCGGTATCCACCAGATAGGTCACCGTTTTTCCCTCTATTTTGCCTGGTAGGTAGTAGCTCGATTTGTGGGGTCGCTCCATCTGGTTAATGCAGGAGGTAAGAGGTGTTACGTCTGTCAGCAATCTGGGCGGCTCTCGAGGCTCTCTCCTTCGTCTGGTAGGAGTCTGTGCTCGTCTGCGCCACTGTTTCCTCGTCCTCTCTTCCTCGGTGCTTGTAGCCAGTGGTGACAACCCTCCGTCGTCTGATTGACTGTCCTCCAGAGTAGGCAGGGGGTCGAACCTATTTTGTGTCAGGACTGGTCTCGGCGGTGGCATGGGCGAGCTACGGGCTGGACGCCTTGCTTCTTGCCACCCCTCAGGGGTCTGTCCTCCAGACCCGCCTTGTCTGTTGGTTCTTGCGGCCCATTTGCAGCCAATAGGTTTCCCTACTGCTGCGGGCCGGTTGCGTTTCCCTGGTTGGGGGACCAGGTCTCCTGGCGGCACTCCCGTTGGGTGTGTCCCATTCGTTGACACCTCCAGCATTTAATTATCTTTTTCGGTGGTCTAGCTGGGGTGCTGTCCGGTTGAGTAGTCTTGAGGGCGGCCACCTCTTGGGTCAGTGTGCTGAGTGCTTTAGCCAACGTCTCCAGGTGGGTCTCCACTCCAGGGGTCGTCCCTGTAGCTTTTACTTGTTGACACTCTTGCTCTTCCTCTACCTCTACTGCCCGGATTTTAGGGCCTGGATAGGCTGGCTGTATTTGCAGGTACTCGTCGCCTGCCTTTACTGCTGCCTCTAGAGAGGTCGGCTGGATTGCCAAAAGGTGCCTCTGCAGATATGCGTTCCCCAGTGTGTTCTGGAAGTGTTCCAATGCATATTCGTTCCTCTGTATCCGAGGGGAGTCGCCGTGGGCCGTCTCCACTAGCGCCTCAATGGCGAGGGCGTGTTCTCTGAGCGAGTGTCGTGGTTCCTTACGGTAGCCAGACAGCCTTGCTCTGGCTTCCCGACGGGTGAGCCCGAAGCTCGCCTTTAGGGAGTCCATGATCGCCCAGATCGTCTCTCCTCGTCCACATTGTTGTGCCTTCCCCTGTAGTGCCTGCCTTAGATGAATAATGGCCGTGGCTGGGGCCCATTCGTTGGCTTCTGAGACTTCCTGGAAACGTTGCAGGAAGTACTGCACGTCGCCAGAGCCGTCGTAGACTGGCGCCTTGAAAGGAGACGTCTTTGGGGGGACGTCGGTCAGCTTTTCTAGTATGTTAGTTAGCTGCCCCATGATCCTGGTGGTCGGATCCCTATCTACAATCATGGCTCGTCTGTTGGCCATGATCTGTCGTCTGCTCCCTTCTGTCCTAGAGGTCCTTCTTGCCAGGGGATTCGCAAATCCCACTGCTGCCACCAATGTGCAGGATTTTGTGATAACTAGTGTTTAGTTATTCCGGTAGCCACCTACACTACCTCTAGGCAAGAGAGCTGCTTGTCGATCCCGACAGTCTGTTGGTCAGATAGCCTTTCGTTATCCACCTATCAGCATAACTGCTGGAGGAGGGATGCGTCGGCTATTATCTGCCGTACAGGCCTGTCGTCGTCGCTGTCTATTAGATAACCTAAATGCTGTCAGGACCCAAGGGTCGTTCTAGCCGTTATCGTGTCGTAGTATGCTTGTCTGTTTGAGAATATCAAGTTATTAGCTTGAGTGAGTGTGTGCTGTTATATTTTGCAAAGAAAATACACAGTGAGTCTCTCCAGGTACACTGCCTTGTGAGGAGCTCTGTTGGCCAATTTATACAAGAGAGGCGGTGCCAAAAACAATCTTAGCCTCGTTTATAAATGGAAATAAAATTGTAGTGAAAATATAATAATAATAATAACAGCGTGGGTTGCGTCGAGGCTATGCATCGATCGCAACATGTGACCAATAAATGTGCTAAATGGAACTGTTAGATATTGTTTGTTTGTTGTAGGTGAAGTTCGTAGTTTTTCCTGCACAATAATATAAGAAAATAATAATAAAAACAGCCTGCAACGCTATTCGGTTAAATTGCACGCAGCAGCACACTGACTGCAACTGCCTCTGTGGGCGTGGTTTAACCAACGGCGATAAACTTTGAGACATGGAAATATATGCCCTTGTTGCCAATTATTTGTGGTAGCAAACCACAGAGATTTGGTGATATTTTGTCATGATGAAGAAACATAGTATTTGTGTGCTCTTCTAGCACAAACTCCTCTCTCTCACATATAATAATACAAGCAATGCACATATAGAAAAACATAACACAAATACATGCAAACAATAGTACCTAATCACATAACATACACATGATATGGTGATTTCCATTATTTTTTCAGCCAATCACAGGTGAGTGGAACCTGGCATTCCTTGTAAGGCAGGTGTAGTTCCTTAACATTTCTTCCTTGGAAAAAAGGAACTACACTCTCTCTTTGCTATCAATAAGGGGGTGTATAGTCTCCTGGACCTCAGCCATAGACCTATAATCACCTAGACCAAGTACCTTATGCCATGTTATGCCGCACCTATGGATGCGTGGCCGCCATGATTTTTGTGATGAGTCACTTACTCGACAGTACACAGTACTGTATCAGCCTGCTATATATGTAAGCATATAGTGACATGCCCGTCCCTCATGAATGAAATACAATGCCTACTCTATACATCTATATCATTACCACCTTTAAATTGGAGCCTCTGTAGCAATATTTTTTGTTGTAGTTATTGGCCCTAATAATATCATTGATCACTTTTCACCCAGGCCTGTTATTCAATTATGCAACAAAAACAGTTTCGTAATACTTGAGAAAATGCATAGCAAGCTTCTGAGGAGTCATCTATATGTACTTTGATTGAAGCCCAATAATATATATTTGGCCTTGAGAGTACCAGCCCTTCACTTCAGAAACCAGTTGCCTTTTCAGTCATGCCATAAAAAAATAGCTGAACTCTTCAAGTGCATGTTTAACATATTGCAAGCCAACAAATACTGATGCATTCAACTTTGCAAACCAATAATCAATATATTTGCAAACCAATTGTGATGGATTTTGTTCATCGGCAGGCTAATACATAAATCTTCATTCGTGGTGAGCACTCAAGGTTATTTTGCTTAAGTGCAGCCACTGTGCTTACAAATCAAAACAGATCGCCTGCAACAGTGAGAATAACAGAGCCACAAAAAATGTATGTATTTGAGAAAAACGAAAAAACATTTACTATATAATGAGAGTAGAGATGCTGTATGATACAATTTTAAAATACTATATTATATCTATGCCTATGGTGATCCCGAAGGACATGCTAAACGAATGTCTGTAGGGCAACAACCGCCCTCATCTCTAGTGAGCTGAAGCAGCCAGGCTCCCTACCCAAAAAAGTAAGCGAACGTATAACGGTGTCCCAACTAGACACCCCCGCACATAGCGTGCACTTTCAATCACCTGAAAGATCACATGAACAGGTGAGACATCATACGCAAAGAAATGATGACAAGGAAATATTCAGAAGACGGTCAAATGAACATCCACTATATTAGCCTGATATTTTGCGCAAATACAAACGAAAATCTAAAAGAAGAAACCGTACCTGTAGGTGCCTAAATCGTTCAGCTGCTTGGAGTGGCAATTAAATGTGTGAGACTAAAAATGATGTGGTTTGTACATTCTGACAATTCCATAAATTTCTATGTATATATGTTATTTTATTTTGACTTCTAAACCCTAGGTCAAAATGAAACGAAGTTCATAGAGCAGTTGTCTATTTGTCTCAAACATCAGTTTTTTCAGTTGACTCCTATACAGCAGCCTCTCTATGGTGTACTGATAAATATTTCCAGCTCCTGAAATATACATACAACACGGCATATGAATAATACTAGCGAATCAACTGTAAGAAGCACACCAATGAGGAAAATACCAGTTTTCTGGAACGCATTCCTTTGCAGCTTAGCCATCTAAAGCAAAACCCTATAACTAAAGGCTAGTTTAGGGGAATGCATAAAAACATGATCTCATCAGACATTGAAGGTGTGTAAACACTAGCCATGATGATATATGACATAATTCTGGTGTTATTATAGTTGTTGATCTGTGGTGGGACTGGAATGCATGATACTACCAATAAATCTATGGATCTCCTAAATCATTGGTTACAACAACAAACTTCATAATAAATATATCAGGAACAATTATTATTATTCACCGATAAAAAAATGAAAAACAACAATAGATATTATTATTGTTATTGTTATTGCTGTTGCTGTTGTTGTTATTGTTGTTGTTATTATTGTTATTATTATTATCGTTATCGTCGTCGTCGTCGTCTTCGTCGTCGTCGCCGTCGTCGTCGTCGTCGTCTTCATCGTCGTCGTCGTCTCCAATGCTACCGCTACCGCCACCGCCACCGCCACCGCCACCGCCACCATCACTTCACTATCATTATCATTATTATTATTATTAACAATCCACAAAAAACATAGGTTCATATATTATTATTATCACTTGTTATAATATTATTAGTATGATGGTATTTTTATTACTGAATTATTATTATTATGATAGTTATTACTATTACTAATTATTATAATATTATCTATCAATAAAAAAGTTTTTTCTTAAAAATGAAACCACCATCATCATGATGATCATATATATATATGCTTGCCCTTTGGGTGGATGATCATTACTGCAGACGATTTCATATCTAAGATATTTTTAAAGAACCTTGACTACTCCAATAAATCATAGAAGTTTTTGGGGGGACAATAGGCAACCTGATGCAAAAGGTCTAAAGCCGGCCTGCCCAGTGGGCACAAAGTTTCTACTTATATCCTCCGTAGGCGTGACTACAACAAGCAATGAAAAGCGCCTACTCTGATTGGCTAAATACAATTGGCACAACAAAAGAAATCATGACGTACAATGATACAGGCTAGCATACAGGAACTAATTGCTATATATGTATACATAAGGCACAGGATGCCATGGAAAATTTCCATAGTCTGTGCAAGTCAAGGTGACTTGGGTCCTCTATGGGTGTAGGGCTTGACTCATCTGTAAGGCTTGGCTTTTTTCTTACTTGTAAGGCTAGAGCTATTGACCGGCAGGCTGACGCTTGCCCAGTTAGGTGCTTCCATAGATGCATTGCTAATTACTGGCCTACTGGCTCAGCTAGTCTCCTCCTATGTAAGATAAATGAATGAATTATTGTCCACTTGCAGAAATCCGTTAGAATATACCTGTACGCATGTATGAACATTACAAGTGTGTATTCATTGGCAGTCAGTGTAATTGGGCAGTCTGTGTTTTATTGGTATTTGATTGGTGGAATAGGTTAGTCACAGATTTCAAACCAGCTCTTTAGTTTCTTTAACCTGGTCCTGTGCTTGCAAACAGATCATTAGATATAGTGATGGGAAATGGAATGACTTTTTTGTTAGGTATAAACAACAGTTTACCAATTCCAAGAGTTAGCGAGTTATGTAAAAGTAAATGTGTTGTAGAATAATGCCTATATACAGTGAGGAGCAGGAGACAGCAGTGAAGGGATACATTAATGGGGATAAAAAAGAAATAAGAAGTATGTTAGAGGCAGCTACAGTAGAGTGTAGGTTGAGCCTAATTAAGGATGTGGTACGGGGACCATGGAATTGTCTACATCAGGCCTCTATCTATAATGACAAAGAGACAATGAAGTGTATGTTGGAGGGTTTTACATCCTGCCAGGTCTGTAGTGTAATGAATATAACTAGTCATAGCAACACTCCTCTACACTTGGCTGCGCGCCATGGTAGTGCAGATGCAGTAAGGTACTTGCTAGACCGTCTCACACAGCAGCAGAGACTGGACATACTGAAGATACAGGCTAGTAGTGGAGACACAGCACTCCACATTGCAGTGAACAGGAAGAAGACGGACGCATTCCAATTAATGCTAGCGTCAGTATCACCATATCAACAGGGAGACCTACTGAGTGTAAAGAACAACAAAAACCAATCAGTAGTGGATATAACACCACCAAACATGCACTACTTGTTTATTGCCCAAAGTCATGCAGGTAATAGTTACATATTTCACACCTCAGTTAGCGATTTATATAGACATAGTCGCAATGTCACTGATGGATATTGTAATGGATTTCGTTCTTTTTTCTATTAATATTCACTATTCGCGAGTGTTTTGCCTCTCTCCAGAAGAGACACTGTGCTGCTCGACAGTGACAACTAGATAAACACAGCCGGATCATTAGGCATAGGAGAGCCCATGGCTCACACAAACAACACAGCGTGCAGTTTGAATATTGGCTTTATTCCTCAACAGCCAAAGTCCCAGGGTAGCACTACACTAGGGTTATTGGCAAGACATGAGAAATGAATGCCATGAATAGAGGTGAAGTCAGTCCTTTTATAGGTGAGCTGACAGGAAGTAATTAGCACAGTGTACATAAAACTAATAGCATAGGAAGTTGATAAGCCAATACAAAGAGTTATATAAGCAACCAACGAATCAGGTAAGGTAAATATTTAAAGCTAAATGAAGCCAAGTGGCTGAAGGCCGGAGCCCTATCTCCATTGTCCAATCATACATACTACAGGGCTCCCAGGCTACATTCAGCTTGTGGTCCACTTGTCTGGTCGGTTCTCGGCCTTAACTAAGATCCTAGTTAAGTTTGAGTTTTCTCCTCTATGGCGGCAATTTTGTGCCGGCCCAGTATAGTTATCCTAGGTCGGATAAAGGTGAATATCAGCCCTGCATACCTTGCCAATGGCACTGTACAACATCCCACCTATTCAGCAGTCTATCGACACCTGTGGGTAGAAGTCTAGCGCATTATTTTCAAAGGTTGAACAGTAAACTACCCGTTTACTATAAACTTTCACCAAAATCTACCACGATATGTACATAGATGATGTATATGTGTCTGGTGTATTAACATTAGCTGCTTACATGAGATAATAATGGTTGTTGCATATATTGGGTATATGCATGGTGAATGCATCCTTAAGTACAGCTACATATAACATAATATATTGTAGTGCTTTTTGCTGCTACTTGGCCACAACTGCTAATCTGCTTGTCTATTTATTATTCTGCAACTCCCTATATAGGGCACCAACAAGACTAGTCTTGAAGTTTGAGCTTTATTGCAATAACAAAACTGAGCTCTCTGGCTCAGTCCCTCATATTTATACAAAAGTATGGTATATACAATATAATACAGAACCAATCAGGTTACATGATAATAATGAAACAAATAGTAAATCACTTAAGCATAGCGCTTATTCACGGTCTCATTGGTCTTTAACAAGAATAGGGGCGGACTCCTGTCCGACCTTTGACCCTTTGGTATCATTTGTTCAAATTGTCTAGAGTTGTCTACTCTTGGTACTGTTCGGGGGAGACAACTGACAGCCTTTGTATAATCCTTCACTAGCGATTATGGTCAGCTACAACTGTCTCATTTATTGAGCTCGGCTCGCCAGCAAATTCTCCCACAATATGTATGTTATATCATCTGTGTATATGCATAGATGTTTAGCGGATTTTTGCGTCACACTATTTCAGGCTAATGGTTGTCACTGCACAGACGGCTTGTCTGCCAGCACAGCTAAACAGTCAGCCTTCCTAGGCCTGACAAGTAATGGTCAACCTCTTACTTGAAAAGAAAGCAACTTCTTTACCAACTGTGGTGAGCCCTCAGCTCAAACATATATACTCGGTACTTTCGAGTGATATATATACCTTTATTTATAGCAGAAAAAAAATGTTGCAATCCAATACAAGGCTGTTAGGTACATAATGCAATGGGATACAAACAGACTCGGCCTTTTATAGGCAAAGTTACAGGAAGTCACAGGAAGTACTCTGAAAGATTTCCATCATGCACCGGAAGCATGATAGCTAGCCAATACAAATACACACAATCATGATACCCGATTAGATATGAATAAATATAGTAAAGAGAACTGGCACCCAGAAGTGAGGGCCGGGGTCTATAGCTATCTGTCCAGTAATAGGTTGGTATCTTCTCTAGTTATTATTTTTGGTCTTTGCTAGCCTTTTGTACATATTTTTCAACTTCTGAGGTTAGCCAGCTCCTGGATATGGTCCCTGGAGGTTCTTGAGCTATGTTTGCTCCCTCAGGCTATGGCAGCCATCTTTATGTCGGCCTGGAATAGCTAACCAGAACCGAGGTAAACAAATACCTTGTGCCCGTGTCATTAATTATTGATACTCACTGCTTGAACAAAGCTACATGTTTACTGCAATAGAGCCCGGTCTTGTTCTATTGTATCTTAAGGCGGCATGCCTGTGGCAACCACCATCTGGGGGACTTATGCACTGTAGTGGTTACTGCTGGTGTCCAGCAAAATCCACTACATATGTACATCGCTGTTGTGTACTCATTTGATACATTAACAACAGCGGTATACATATTATATTTATTGGTATTACATGTATATATATTACATATTATTTGCTTTTATGCAATATGCTTATGCATGATAATTACTTTCATAAATTATACTTACACATTACATAACCTATATATAAATATTACCCAAATAAGTGTGATAAAATTATATGTAATAAGAAGTAGAGCTGTATTAAACATGTACATAAAATATTTGTAAACAACATTAGACTTGTAGGTAACAGAAGTTTACATGATATTAATACACATTGCGGAGACACAAAATATATATTACATATTATATGGTGAACATCAGAGAGTTATAAATAACAGGTTATGGTTTTATATGTAAGCTATGTACAGACATATGCTGACAGCTAGTTTAAATAATATAAACTGGGCGGAGTTAGTGGCACTTCGCTATCAAACACCCACACCACAGTTTATAGAAATGGGGTAGTATTTGCCTGAGTTGTCTTCTCGCAAATACATCAAAACACGAGGAGACAATCATTGAAGTAGACTAAGTACCACGAACCTAGTCCGCATGTTGCGGGTAGCATATCTGACATGTGTCCTTGCTTGAGCAGCGTGAGTTAGTAAAGCAACAACAATTCAACATTCCATTAATTTCTACGACCAAAAAATCAAACAGAATGCAAATGCCAGACCACAAAATGAAACGATGTATGCTTCAGGCATAGACCTATAACTCCCATAGGTCTATGGCTTCAGGTCTCCATTCAACGATGTTATTGCGCTGTTGCGCCATCGCTAGCTGCTTAGCTGGATCTGACCTGAACTGCAACTTGTTAATAAAAATAATTGATTAATAAATTATTATCATTATTAGTATGATTTACTATAATCAAGGAAAAAGTCTAAACTGATTCACTCACTGTGACAACATGTACTAGTTCTACTAATTACTACTAATGCCACTAACAGCTTGTGGATAATGTTTATAAGCAAACAATCCAACCAATCAAAACACAACACTAGAAATAGCGATAAACAGTTTGTGTAATACGAATCGTGGCCTATTATGGTTACCCGCACTGAGGAATAGATGGACGACAGTGGAACACGATGGTGTTATAGAGCAATCATCTGTTTGTTAACTCTGAGTTATTTGCCAAACATCAGACCCAATTCATAGCATCAAAACCATCAAAATACATTTATTGAGTATAATTTTAGGACATAAAGGAACTTCTGAGTAAGAGAAAAAGAGGAAAATAGTTAGAGAAGACAATTCCCCATACATGAGGCCATTTCTATAAACTGTGTTGTGGGTGTTTGATAGCGAAGCGCCACTAACTACGCCCAGTTTATATTATTTAAACTAGCTAACAGCTGTTGATGGGAATGCTCATTGATTGTTATCGATGCTGATAGTTTGTTTAAACTACAATAGTAGACATGTATTGATGAAACAAAACCTACTCAAGTATTTTAAATAGTAAATTGATGCATACATAAATGCATATATGCAGTGTAGTGGATTTTTGGGGAGTAAAACCGCTAGCTAAAGTCAGTAGAAATATGACAGTATGCTGCGACCAGTTGTCTTCAACCTCGAGACAAGAACAGGTCGGTTCTACACCGAAGCAGAAGTGAAGGAGTGTTCTCTACTCCACAACTATTACAGAGCCCTCAGCTCAGACGCATAACTCAGTGACTGTGAATAAACATGCCTTTATTATTCCATCAGAAAACGAGTAATTTAAATCCCAATACAAACTGAGTTGTTATGTCAAAATTTTTGCCTTTTATAGGCAAATCACAGGAAATAATATGAGTAATCAACCAGTAGTATAAGAGTTATATATAATGCAGCAATCAAACAGGTAGATATAAATACAAACGAATAAACGGGGATATATAGGGCTAAAGAGATTTGGCGCCCAGAAGTAGCAGGGGGAGTCACAAGTCAGGAGACCAATCCTAATCCTTTCCACTTCCTTTTGTTGTTCTTTGGTCTTTTTAGCCTCTGTTACTTGACTTTCATTAGGGTTTCGGGTGGTTACCTCCTGGATAAGGTATTCTACTTCTCTTAGGCCACTTTCTGTCTCTCAGTTTATTCTGACTCACTTCCTGCCTGCCCTGCGTGGTGCATACAGGGTCGATAATGACTCACACAAGGTCAGTGCTGACTCTTACAGGATCGGTACTGACTCATACAGGGTCGGTACCGACTCATACGCAGGGGAGGTACTTTAGTGATGATTATCCTAGTTATTCTGGCCATCTAATGACTATAGTAAGATGCCAGAATGTTTGTACACTGCATTATTGCCATAAAAATCCACTCCAGCAGATCATTGCATTGCCCTACAGCAGATTTTACTTGCTACTTGGATTGCCACCTTTTTATTCTGGGAAGGCATAAATGTTTATTTCACTTGAAAGCACCGAGTATGTGTCCGAGCTGAGGGCTCAGCACAGTTGTTGATTTCAAGGATTCCCCTTTACAACCAATCGTTTGTGCCATCCCGGCATGAGGTCACCTCTGGGGATATGTTGACTGCTCATGGTCAGGCCTTGAGAGGCTGACTGTCTTGTTGTGCCGGCAAACAGCAGTGAAAATTTGCTGATAAGAATTACTGACAAAGACAATAAGTATATTTATATTGTATATTAATACGTATATTATAATATGTGACATATTTACATAATTTGGAGAATGCAGAAATAGCTCAATCACAATGTATGTTCAAACAAAGAATGAAATGGGTTATTATTTGGGCAAGAGTAAATATTTTTGTTGAAAACCCTGTACATAACCTCTATATGGATGTGCATAAACTCCAAAAGTATTTATTTTGTTGTATGTGATCATAGAGTTTGTATATAGCCGAAGGTCATGTTTGAAGATTTCTTACAACTTTACATTTTACAACACAACTACTGTTTTCTTTTTATTTGTCTAACCTTATTTGCAGTTGTGCTAAAATGCTAGTAAAAGATAAGTTATATCTTTAGTAAGTTCTTTGAAATGATAAACTGTTGCTCCATAATTCTATAAACTTGAAAAACCTTCGCCGTGAAATGAAATGAAATCATTTTGCAGCATTTATGGTTGATCCAGAAACTATTTGCTGCAAAATTTTTTTTTAAATGTTCACTACTAAGAATACTGTACAAAACTTTCTGTTACTTTCGCCAACTCTCATTAACGTAACCCTAAATCGCTAGACACAAAAATTATGTAGTACCATGTTTTTTAGTTCAACAGCAAACAAAGACACAGTTGGAAGAGCTTGTTAATAGAGTTAATCAATTGGATGAGGAGAGAAAACGACAAGCTGAAGGTAGATTTACTTAACTTCTTCTGCATTTCAAAGTAAAACACACAACCAAACTTTCTGCTAATTTGTTATATTTATTTGCCAGTTTGACAACGAGAGTGAGCCATAGATGTAGCTCTACAACCAGTTAGTGTAGTTTGATGTTATAAAGACTTGTAGCCTTTATTGTTAAAATCAATGATTCAAGACCTTATTCCCTGCTAACAAGCTCACAATTGTTATTTTAAAGTTTAGTCTATAGAAACTAAGTGCTACTAATTACATTCATAGCAAACTTATTGATAGTACAGACCTCATGCAGAAGGCTGTTTCTTGTGTCAATTGCCAGCAATGGTTAATGAAAGCGTAAGGTGAAAATCTGCTTTTCTCATCAATTTGATGATTACAGTGGTACTGAAATGCTCATTTTAGCTACATTTACGGTATAGAGTCAAACTAGGTTAGACACTGATAGTGTGGGAGATTTTTATTATATTTAGTCAAGCCAGAGCCCTTCTATATATATATATATACACACACATATATATATACATATACATAAAAAACCTACTACCGGCCACCCTGGGTCAGTACCTTGGGTCAGTCAGTGAAAATAAATCATAAAATTAGCCTGAGGCCTAAGGAGCTGGAAACCGTTCGTTACATGGATACCAAAGCAACGCAAATGATGGAACAAGAAGCTAGGAAGTAGGGATACCATATAAAAAGTGGAAACGTTCTATTACTCTAGAAAGAGTGAGAAAACAGCTCAGAGCTGCTTTGCCATGTGTTCCCTTTGTCATTGGCTTGCATTGTTTAACCAAATTGTATTTTATGTTTTGTGATTATTGCAATGTTCCTATTATTATGTATGATTGGCTCACCCCTAATAAGTGGGTTTTAGTTCCTGGTTCTCTCCTATAAAAGGATGTGCTGTACTGTTAGAAACCGGAATTTAATGTATTTTTGTGCTTGTATCTTTTTATATTGCTAAATAGATTTGTGTACTAAATTATTGATAGTGCAAACTCTGGTGTAGAGAGTCTGGGTTGTGGACCCCGAGGAGGTTGTTACAGTCAGTTTGGAGTGGGTGCGGTTGTGTCGATCGTGGAAAGATGAAAACCACTACAATAGTGCTCAGCACAAAAAAATTATTGATTCCTCTGTTAGGTATTGGGTATTAGCTAGCCAAAGTATCATTTATTTTAAAATTGTAACGAAGAAATAATTAATGGTTATATTGGTCATAGAAAAAATATAAATTGGTTAGGCATTAGCTTGGCATCTAACAAAAGAATTGTTCACTTCATGTTCTGAGAATTACTAGTAACTAGTATATATTACTTATAGGTGATCAATGTAGCTAAAGAAAGTACTTAAGTTCCACTATGATCATCAAATTGATAAGACAAGGGAATTTTCACATTACGCTTTAATTAACCGTCTTTTGCAAGTGGCACGGGAAATACAACACATGCCTGTTGTGCCTGTTGTGAATAGCCTTTTGGGCAAGGCTTGCTGAAAGCTTATTTACAGTCCTCTCACAAGTTACCACTTCGTTACTTTTCACCACGCCACACCAGATATTATAGCTTCTGTACTTCAGTATATATCACACTTTACAGAGCTAAAGGATGCTCATCAGTAGATAGCAGACAGCAGTTGCATTTCTGAATGCATATTTATTTCTCATTTGAGATTTTGTGGGAAATGTTTTCTGTATTTACTTACTGTAGCATAGTCTTTGTGTTTGATTACCCTAGTCTAGTATATTATTTGTGTTTGATTACTCTGGTATATTATTTGTGTTTGATTAATCTAGTATATTATTTGTGTTTGATTAATCTAGTATATTATTTGTGTTTGATTAATCTAGTATATTATTTGTGTTTGATTAATCTAGTATATTATTTGAATTATTTCAGTTATGGAAGAGAGCAACAGGAGAACGGATGTACTTGTAGAGCAGATGATGGAAATGAGAGAGAAAAACATTCAGCTGGAACAAGCAAATGCGCAGTATGCTGAAGGTAAAACTTTCAACAGAACCAAAGTGGAATGTTATAAAATCAATCTAAAAACTACTTCTTTTTTCGGCAAAGAAACTACATTACCAAGTTCACCATACCCTATATCATACATGACTTACTTCTGTTGTAGCTATAACTTACATCTCTGATACAGCCTTTCCCTACTTCCTATATGACAACACAACTGGCGTATTTTAGTAAAGTGAAACCTTGCTGATCGACCCCCACTGCCACTGCTTTTCCCACAAACTACCTTATCAATTGATTTACTAACCTGCTTTAGCAATTGTTGTATTTACAGGATTGAAAGTAGCTGACAAGAAAATTGAAGACTTAGAGAAGAGTAACACAACGCTCGAACAAAGTGTGTATGACTGTGTTTTTATTTATTTGTTTATTTTAACAAACTTGCTATGATGACTTTTTACATCTGACTGCAAACAAACCACATTTGTTACTGATGTTCTAGTTTACCATCACAACTATTGTGCTTACAGCACTGGAAGTGGCTAACGAGAAAATTGAAGACATGGAGAAGAGTAACACAGCACACCAACAAGGTTGGTCATATTGTAATGGAAATGGACTGTGGCTTTCCATATGAGGCCAGTGCAGCTATCTACTAGCACCACCACTACTACTACTACTTAAATTCTACTAACGCTTACAAGGAATCACGCTTGATTGGGCACAGTACATCTGATACTTAGTTTAAACGGTCGAATTTCAGCCGCATTAGGCAGTCGTGTTATGAATCTGGCTGAGAACCGACTGCACCTCCGGCCGGTTTAATCAGCAGGAGTTGAGGCGGATCGGATAGTTGGTTTTGTGATTTGGCTGCAAAGCACTCCTGGTTTATACGATCAGGCCTCTTCTCAGCAGTGTTTTATTATTATTTATTATTATTTTTATAATTACAATAAATAATAACAATTATTTACACAATAAATAATAATAATTGTTTACACATTAATTTAAACCATAATAATATTTATTATAATCATTAATAATTTAACTGTTGTTGTTATTTATTATTATTATTATTATTATTATTATTATTATTATTATTATTATTATTATTATTATTATTATTATTATTATTATTATTATTATTATTATTATTATTATTATTATTATTATTATTATTATTATTATTATTATTATTATTATTATTATTATTATTATTATTATTATTATTATTATTATTATTATTATTATTATTATTATTATTATTATTATTATTATTATTATTATTATTATTATTATTATTACTATTACTATTACTATTACTATTACTATTACTATTACTATTACTATTACTATTACTATTACTATTACTATTACTATTACTATTACTATTACTATTACTATTACTATTACTATTACTATTACTATTACTATTACTATTACTATTACTATTACTATTACTATTACTATTACTATTACTATTACTATTACTATTACTATTACTATTACTATTACTATTACTATTACTATTACTATTACTATTACTATTACTATTACTATTACTATTACTATTACTATTACTATTACTATTACTATTACTATTACTATTACTATTACTATTACTATTACTATTACTATTACTATTACTATTACTATTACTATTACTATTACTATTACTATTACTATTACTATTACTATTACTATTACTATTACTATTACTATTACTATTACTATTACTATTACTATTACTATTACTATTACTATTACTATTACTATTACTATTACTATTACTATTACTATTACTATTACTATTACTATTACTATTACTATTACTATTACTATTACTATTACTATTACTATTACTATTACTATTACTATTACTATTACTATTACTATTACTATTACTATTACTATTACTATTACTATTACTATTACTATTACTATTACTATTACTATTACTATTACTATTACTATTACTATTACTATTACTATTACTATTACTATTACTATTACTATTACTATTACTATTACTATTACTATTACTATTACTATTACTATTACTATTACTATTACTATTACTATTACTATTACTATTACTATTACTATTACTATTACTATTACTATTATTATTATTATTATTATTATTATTATTATTAGCCATACAGATATAATCTGTATGGCTATTGTTTTAGCTGGTTTTATTATTATTAGCCATACAGATATAATCTGTATGGCTATTGTTTTAGTAGGTTTTATTATTATTTTTCTTTCGCCGCATTCTAACCACTAGATTTCAGTTTCTGTCTTCTTCTATAACTACAGATTCGCTGATTAAAACTCTCTAAAAATTAGTTGGTTACGTAGGGGTACATCTGGAAATTAACGAAATATTTTTTTTCAAGTTAAAAAAGTTACCACGTCACAGCTATTCCACTTTTCGCACGCCTCTTCAACAGTCATTTTCGTTCAATAAATGCTGAATAACTCTGTCACTTTTCATCTAAACTGCATGATATTTATATGAGGGTGTGCGGCTATGGTAGATGTATACAGGCATCAAAAGTTTTCAATAGCAAGTTTACAAGTTTTTCAAGGAGAGGCAATTTTTAGTGATTTTCAGAAAATTCGAACTTTTTCACTGGAAGAGATTCCGTTCTAAACTGTTGTAATACAAGTAGATATGGCATGTTTTCCCACAGCAGGGGCCTATTACGACGTTATGTCATGACACAACGTTGTTGAGTGAACTGCAGTTTGATCAACAACGTCGCGTCATGACACAACGTCATAGTCTGCTGGAAGAAATTCCAATATAAACTGTTGGAATACAAGTAGATATGGCAGGTTTTCTCACAGGAGAGGCCTATTAGGACTTTAAGTCATGACACGACGTCTTTAAGCAAGCAGCAGTTTGATCAACAACGTTGTGAACTGAGCTGCGTAATGACACAACGTCATAGTCTGCTCAAACGAATAGAGGCATTAGCATTGAGTAACTTACGTGGAATGTTGCCAAGTGCATGTGTACTTTGACAGACCATTTAGAGAGTTGCCTGCCACCTCGGAGAAGACAACTCCGAACGAAACACTCATATTGCTCTTTAACTTTTGAACCGTTTGTCACAAGTCACTAAAACTTTTTTTAATCAAAGCCATGTGTGCATGTTTTACAGCCAATAATGCCGCATACAATGTTTTCACACCACTACACGCTCTTCCATGTAAACGCAAAGCAATACCAGTTTTTATTGGTTCTTACGTTGATCATAACCGATCTTGGAAGACACATTGATTAAGTCACATTGACTATCATTCCGAAAAAATAATGAACAGTAGTAATATATGAGCAGAACAGGGTTGCTTATGTTTTTGGATGTTAAACATTATACAGAGAGGACAACTCTTAAGTTATATGTGCATTTATCGTCAATATGCACAGCTTGTCTGATCTAAATGTTATATTCTGTCACTACAGTAATTGCCTAAAAACTTTGAAAGATTGGTTAAGAGGGTAACTCCTAAAATAAACCAGTTTCCGTCTTGACAAGGGAAGTTAGTCGTGTAAAAACAATTGAATGCGCTCATAATCATTCAAACCATGAGCCGCTTACTTGGAAAGCTGCCAATTTACTTTGTATCATGTAATTTCATTAATAGCTGCGTTTTCAATCAGATACCGAGAGGATAACTCCTCAAAAAGTGCATTTTCACCATAACTTTTGAACCGTAAGTCGAAATTGGATCATTTTTTTTTTTCGTCAGACTGAGCATCTGTATGGCTTTTAATTTTTCTACAGAAAAAATAATCTTTTCTAGTTATTATTATTTTTCTTTCGCGAAGTTTCTTCTTCTATAACTACAGATTCGCTGATCAGAACTCTCTAAATATTAGTTGGTTACGTAGGTGCACATCTCGAGATTAACGAAATATTTTTTTTCAAGTTGCGAAAGTCACCATGTCACAGCTATTCCACTTTCCGCAAGCCTCTTCAACAGCCGTTTTTGTTCAATAAATGCTAAATAGCTCTGTCACTTTTCATCAAAACTGCATGATTTTTATATGAGGGTGTGCAACTATGGTAGATGTACACAGGCATCAAAAGTTCTAAATAGTAAGTTTGCAAGTTTTTCAAGGAGAGGCAATTTTTAATGATTTTCAGAAAATTTGAACTTTTTTGCTGGAAGAAATTCCAATCTAAACTGTTGAAATGAAAGTAGATATGGCAGGTTTTCTCACAGGAGAAGCCTATTAGGACGTTATGTCATGACACGACGTTGTTGAGTGAACTGCAGTTTGATCAAGGACCTTATGAAGTGAGCTGCGTCATGACACAACGTCATAGTCTGCTCAAACGAATAGAGGCATTAGCGTTGAGTAACTTGCTTGGAATGTTGCCAATTGCAGTTGGATCAACAACGTTATGAAGTGAGCTGCGTCTTGACACAACGTCATAGTTCATTCAAGTGAATAGAGGCATTAGCATTGAGTAACTTACTTGGAATGTTGCCAAGTGCATGTGTACTTTGACAGACCATTTAGAGAGTTGCCTGCCACCTCGGAAAAGACAACTCCAAACAAAACACTTATATTGCTCTTTAACTTTTGAATCGTTTGTCGCAAGTCACTAAGACTTCTTTTAATCAAAGCCATGTGTGCATGTTTTACAGCCAATAATGCCGCATACAATGGTTTTACACCACCACACGCTCTTCCATTAAAACTCAAAGCAATACCAGTTTTTATTGGTTCTTACATTGATCATAACCGATCTTGGAAGACACATTGATTCAGTCACATCGACTAACATTCCGCAAAAAGTAATGAATGAACAGTAGTAATATATGAGCAGAACAGGGTTGTTTATGTTTTTGAATGTTAAACATTCTACAGAGAGGACAACTCCTAAGTTATATGTACGTATATCATCAAATTGCGCAGCTTGTCTCATCTAAATGTTATGTTCTGCCACTATAGTAACTGCCTAAAAACTTTGAAAGTTTTGTTGAGAGGGTAACTCCTAAAATGAACCAGTTTCCGTCTTGACAAGGGAAGTTAGTCGTATAAAAACAACTTGATGCAATCATAAGTACTCAAGCCATGAGCTGCTTACTTGGAAAGCTGCCAAATTACTTTGCATCATGTAATTTCATTAAAAGCTGCGTTTTCAATCAGATACCGAGAGGATAACTCCTCAAAAAATGCATTTTGCTTCATAACTTTTGAACCGTAAGTCAAACTTGAACAATTTTTTTTTCGTTGAAGTGTGCATCTGTATGGCTTTTATTTTCTCTACAGAGAAAACATTTTAGTCTAGTTATTATTATTATTATTATTATTATTATTATTATTATTATTATTATTATTATTATTATTATTATTATTATTATTATTATTATTATTATTATTATTATTATTATTATTATTATTATTATTATTATTATTATTATTATTATTATTATTATTATTATTATTATTATTATTATTATTATTATTATTATTATTATTATTATTATTATTATTATTATTATTATTATTATTATTATTATTATTATTATTATTATTATTATTATTATTATTATTATTATTATTATTATTATTATTATTATTATTATTATTATTATTATTATTATTATTATTATTATTATTATTATTATTATTATTATTATTATTATTATTATTATTATTATTATTATTATTATTATTATTATTATTATTATTATTATTATTATTATTATTATTATTATTATTATTATTATTATTATTATTATTATTATTATTATTATTATTATTATTATTATTATTATTATTATTATTATTATTATTATTATTATTATTATTATTATTATTATTATTATTATTATTATTATTATTATTATTATTATTATTATTATTATTATTATTATTATTATCCTTATTATTGAGATGACCATGACCACTTGACATCGTGAGTGGATTGTTATCACTTGATTGGCAGGCTGTCTCTCATCAAGCAATGACAAGAACAACCGCTACTATTACATGGTTGTGTGGCGTTCACAATCACAAATACATAAAATCATTACCTCGTGGGCTGCCATGCGGTCGTTGTTGTTTGTGGTCATGGTTGACTGGCAAATTTTATGTCGGAGTTACGGCAACCGGTGCCGCACTTACGGCTGGAAATTCGACTAAAATGTGATTGCTTTATTCAGCGGAATTGGTGCCGTATTGAGAAAACACGACTGCATAATGCGGCTGAAATTCGGCCGTTTAAACTAAGTATAACTACCGCTTGCACTAGGTAAGGGATAACTGGCTACAGTCGTACAGTTGTTCCCGCCACGGAGTCACGTGACACTGTTTTATATATATACTTGTTTACACATGTTATGTTGTGCCGCTATTGTTTAGCCAATCATATACTTTTTTATTTATCTGTTGTGTTGCCTTGCTATATAAACACTCGCCTGCAGCCCAGTGGGCAGACGTAGAGCAGACGTATAGGAGAGATCGATAACAGCAGTAGCTTGGATTTAGCTAGCTGAGAGAGACTCGTAGCTCGTGGCCAAGAAGCCTTATACACTCAGGAGCGATTTGTATGATTACTGATACCTACAGGAGGATACTCACACCTGGGAGACTTGGAGTACATATCAAGGACTAGAAGGACCGAGTAACACTATTACCTCTCTTAACATACTAAGTGTTCAGTTTCATGCGTTGTTAATAAGTAGACATTTTGCTTGTGATAATAAATTATTACTTTCACGTTCAACTATACCAGTTCTGTGAGGCGGGTTGCCTAAGAGAAGTCGTGATTGCTATTCAAGTGATCTCTGGATACACGCGAACTAGTTAACCAATCCGGCCTGTACTCTGTTGCTGCGCTACCAACCCAACAGAAACAAGTGCCAAATCTAGCTTACCTTGCATTACCAGTAGTACCTACCCTGAGTACGGGGAAAACTATTACAATATTGTAATGGTTTTCCCCGTACTAATACCCCATGTACATCTACCGATTAGCTCCCGATTTGCCTTACCGATTGAGGATTTCCTTGCATCCGTTTCCTGTGTGACGTAATGAAATAATCGGTAGCATTTTATTTGAGGCTATCGGTAGGTTTTGCTCGTGGTCAAAAAATCGGTAGATATTTTACGATTGGACCAATCAAATCACCGTTTGCGGTTTTAATGTTTCCAACAAAACTGTTTCTCAAGTGCAATTATTTTTAGATGAAGAGTCGTTTTTTAGCGTCCCGTCTTTGTTGTTTTAAATCGCTTTATGGCTAACTATGGAAAAAATGTAGCGAGTTTCACCGGTATTGCGTGAGAATGGCAATTGGAGAAAAAAATAGGGGAAACTCCTTGACGTCATCTCCAATCGGTAAGGACAAATCGGTAGGTAATCGGTAGATGTACATGTAGCATTAGGGTAGACTGTTACAGGTACTGCAAGATGTGCTTGGACACTACTTGTTTCTGCTTGATTTTGGTAGCGCAACAGCAGAGTGACAAGGCTGAATTGTTTATCTATTGCATGTAACCAGAGATTACTAAGTAGCAATCACAACTTTCGTTAGGCAACCTGCCTCACAGAACTCATTTAGTTGAAAGTGAAAGTAGTTTATTACTATTGACAACAACGTCTATTCGTAAACGCACAGAACTGAATACTAGATATTGAGTATAGATAATAAAGTCAATTGCTCCTTTAGTCCTTTTTGGTTACTCCAAGTCTCCCAGGTGTAAGCGTTTTTCTAGGAATCTTGTATTTCCTACAAGTGGCTCCTTGAGATCTGACTGAGTGTGGCAGGCCAATTGACGACAAACTAAGTACCTATCTACTTCTCTAGCTAAGTCCAAGCTAAACTCTACTATAGGTCTGCCCACTGGGCTGCATGCAAGTGCTTAAGTAGTCAGGCAAACAAAAAGATAAATATAAAAGCATATGATTGGTTAAACAGAAGTGCCTCTAAGCAAGGCATAACATAACATGCATAAACAAGTACATAAAAGAGTGTCACGTGACTTGTGGTGGGAAGTTCTTCCTACACTTGTCTGGTGTATGCGTGCGGCCAGCTATTCCTTGCCTAGCCAAGTGTGATTCCTTTAGTAAGCGTTAGTAGAATGTAATAGAGTAAGTAGTAGCTGTACTGGTTGTAGATAGAGGGCCACACTGTGCATTTCCATTCCAATATTCGTCTTCCATTCAGTAAAAAATTGCGCTCGGGCTTGGTGTAAACAAACTTTTGTAACAGTGTATATCGATTCACAAGTTGCCCTGGACATCCCAGGGTGGCACTTAGAAAAAATGGGCACAAGGCTCATTTTTAAAATTTAAAAACAGTTTTTAAGTTTTTTCTCATCCATTTCCTATGGTAACACTCTTTGACATAGACCCTTCTGCAAATATTATCCCTACCATACCCTGAAGCAGAAATACTACCCACAAAAGTTTATACCCGCATGTGGAAGCCCCTACAACACTGCCATCCTACGCAAAGAATATTTAAAAATTACAAAACCTTTCATTGACAGTTCTTCAACCGCACATTTTGATGATAGTTGCGCTTTATTATTTTTCTACTATTCGCTCAAACAAAAACAAAGATTATACCTAGTATAATACTGAAAATAATTGAAAAACATACTAGATAATAGTTTTTCACAAATACATTTCAATATTGTAGTAGATTTTGTAATGTGGCCGTTACATTCCAATTATAGTGAACATAGTGAGCTGACCACTAGTGTGTTATGGGCATGCAGTGCATCCTGGGAGCGTTAGCTAAGACAAGCATCGAGTTGCTTGGTTGATAGCACTAAGTAGCAGTGGAAGTGTTGAGTCAAGCCTGTACGTCTACAGATGAGCCAAGGTCACCTGTACTCTGCTGACATGTAATTTTCCATGATATCATCATGTATTTGAAAGTTAGCGGTTAACTAGTTTTTTTGTGCCAGCCTATACTCGAATTGTGTCATAATTATTATTTTGTGCCAGCTTGGCATTAGCCAATCATATGTATCAGATTTCAGCTGCTTTTTCAACTGTACAAGCTCCTATAAATAGAGGAGTTTTTAGTCGAAGCGGGCAGATCAGTTTGTGATATTTATACGATAAAATGTTTGAAAGCTTTACCTTTGCGTTTCAAGTCTGGCCAGTTGCTGACTTGATAGTTGTTCCTCCGTTTCGGTGGATCGTAGTGTGTAGGCTATACACCATCTAGGAAGAGAGTCCGGAGCCAATATACTACCTCAACGGTAGCACTCACGACTCTGTGCTATGATTATAGCTACATGGCGCACCTCAGGTGTGAGCAAAAGAACAGTGCAGTAAGCTGTTACAGAGCGTCACACGGCCAACTCTCTTTAGTAGTGTTCAGTGAAGGTAGAGTAACCGTCATCACATGGCGAAAACCTTTACACTGTTTCCACTGCTACTGTATTATTGTTGTTGTAACAACACTAACTACTACTACTGCTACTGCTGCTTCTGCTGCTGCTGCGGCTGCTGCTACTACTATTATCTACAATCAGATAGATCAGACAATAAGATAAATGGATGAGTTCCCACTAGATAAGTATTAGGTGCACATGATTTGCTATGTTTTTTTATACTTTATAAAATACCATGTAATGACTCCAGCGTGGTCAGATTATAATAAACTTATGATCTCACTATTGCCTTGTTTTACAAGGAGTTTCAGCAGCTCTATTAGTATCTTTCTTTGAAGCAGTGCTTTGAAATTTGCGGTCACTGTGCATGCACTCAGTGGTGCAGTGCATTGATAATTATCAATGCACTGCACCACTGAGTGCATGCACGGTGACAGCAAATTTGAAGGGCAGAGCAGGGCCGGCGCTAACCCAATGTAACAACTGCCACGGCAAGAAATGTTAACTGCGCGCTGTACACTGTTACTGTGGGGCAAATATTTATACTGGAGTAGCACAAAGCAGCTAATTGAGCATTATTGCGCGCAGGGTCGGCAAGCAATAAGGCTGACATAACATAGCTAAACAATTCCATAAAGGAAACATCAGTAGTTTCCAAGTAGTAATGTGTAATTGTACAACAATAACACATGAACATTACGCAATGACGATGAGCAAAAGTATTCAAGTAATAATTCTCTCAGAAAGATAATAACAACTGATATGCATTGTCTTGTCAACGTTTGATAGTATCATCAGCAACATTAGTAACCTGTGTTGACATTTTGTTGGGTAAAAGACATTCTACCTTTCTCTATGATACAATTTGAGTAGACTTTGTTGTTCTTTTTTCAACTGCAGTTCTGTGTTCTACATACTAACACATTTGTGGCTTCTGATTACCAATTTGCTAAACAAAGTTTTATCTTCAGTGAAAGTCATGTGCATGCACTGACTACAGAAATGAGCTAAAATTTCGAAAGGAAAATGCGAACTACGAAAAATTCACTGCATTCTGGCGATAGAATTATAGTGGGAAATAATTCTAGAATTCCAGACATAGATTTGCAACTGTCGTGTGATAATAGTTCCTAAAAAAAAATTTTTTTGTTTTTGTCCAAACAACATTGACACTGGAGCAGCAAAAAAAAACTAAAATGTTGAGAATAGAACTAGGTTAATATTTCAGAGTGCCCCTGGCATTCAGCAGAATTACATAGATCTTAATAATGGTGTTCTACCAGATAACTCAGTGGACACATCTACCAAAATGTTTTCATAAACATTATACTACATAGACTTTCCTCGTCTCACCACAACAGAAGTACTCTGTGAGATGGGTACAGGATATTGCCTCTCCCTGTATGCTACCCAAGGTCAGCCAGCAGTCGACTGCCATAGCAACTTAGTTTAAATTTGCCTGACAGTTTCTATACTGTCCCTTTATAAGTAAACTACGGAAAAAAGTGGGAAAATCCAAGTAAAAATGCAATAAAATGTTAAACAAACAGGCTGTTTAAAGCTGAGCAGGCAGTTGACAAGCAAAAAGAAAATTTTCAAACTGATTCGTTAGATGGCTCTTCAATTTGATTTTTCATATTACGTTTAATTGTTAGATAAACTATGAAAGTATACAACTGTTAGAGGTGAGACAATGCGTATACACCACTGCGTGTTAGTATTCATGTCTTAAAATTACCTGCTCACTTTATCCGTCTTTCTACTGTTTCATCAGAGTTACCCGAAACTGTACGATAAGAAAAATGATACAATTCAATCATACGACAGTTACATTGGTTCAGTGAAGTTTTGGAGAACAGCACCATTGTAAAGGCCTGACTACACGATCACAAATTCCGTGCGCTATGCTTTGTGCAATTTCAATGCACTAAAATCGAGGTGCTACACGAACGCAAGTTTTACATATTTAACTACGTTGCGTTGAGGAGTTATATTATCTTAGCTGAGGTAATAACCAATAGTAGTAGTGTAGATAGTTAGTAGTTTTTATTACTAGCGAAGCACACCACATAATTTAAACATGCTAAAAGTTTGCAAAACGGACGAAAGTCAGGGCAATCAGCAAAATGCGTTGACCTTTCGGAGCTCTTGTGCGATAACACACGGAATTTGCGATCGTGTAGCCAGGCCTAAATGCCCTTGCCACACAAGCCAGAATATCACCCGTATCCTTTGTTCCGTCACGCAGGATTGTACATCCAGTGCAGGTTGAAGTAGAAAGGGCATGATCAATTTTTCATTGTGTCCGTCATGCTGTGACTCGATGAAAAACCCACCGAGATTCCATTTGACAACGCTATTTTGATTTTGCGTTTGTTTACAAAGATCATATATACTTGTAGGATAGTAGTGCATATTATGATAACTATATGATCATTAAAGTTCATCTGAAACTACCCTGGACATATAATTATGTCAAATAATCATCGTTTGTGGTGGAAAAAAACTTATGAATAACTAATTAAAACGCATAAAAGATATAGATGCGAATGAAATATATACTTGAAAATAATAGCTTATTAGTTCCTTAACCAATGTTGATAAACCTAGCAATGAAGAATTGGTTTTTAATAAATTAAAATATTTTGCAGGATCTCACCTCCGTATAGTAGCTGGTCAACCTGCATGACCTCCCAGTCAATTTGGGTTAAGTTGTGCTGGCTCAGCTGTACTAAGTAGTAATCAAAACTTTCGAACAGGACGGACAAATGAGGTCAAACTGACTGGTTGGTATTGCTACTCCAGCAGCAGCTGTGGCCGAACTATGTTCAGCGAAGGTCGAAACAGCCGATGGCTAATCTGACCAACAGTTTTTTCGACACTATCTATAGCAGCCGCTATAATTCGGTGCCTCCTCTTTGTGGTTATTGTGCGTAGTGAAGCTAGTGCAAGAGTGAGAGTGAGCAAGGTTACTCTGTTTTTGTTGGATAATGTCATAATATTTATACAAGGATTAGCAAAAAAGTATACAAAAAAAATGGTACAAGCCATGCTTAGTTACTGGCTATAGGATAAGATCTATGACACTATTTAATAGAACAGTTTCGAGAAGGATATTAATATCTAATTAAATATGTCCAAGATTGTTAAAATATAATTACATGAATGTAAGATAACAAAATGGCTCGTAAGCAATAGAACTATTCTTCATAGAATTGTCACACCTATCACAAAAAGTAGCCGTCGCCATCCTTCACAACATCACAAAAATAATCAGAAGCAGGAAACCATGTGCAATGCGGAAAATATTGATCCCGCTCTTACTTGCTCAATCGAATCTACTTCGGTCCGTTCAGTTGTCAGTCAGGTGCGTGTAGCATATTATCCGTTGTCACTCTGGGTCTGGGTACAGAAAGCAGCTTCGTGTCTCGAGGGCCTTACAGCTGCAGCCAAACCGTATCCATGGTTTTAAGAGCTGCCAAAGCCACTTACCTGAGATACTAACATTTATCTTTTCACAAATCATTTTAATATTTCAGCTCTTGATGCAAGTAAGATGAGAGTAGATGACCAGGAGGAGCAGCTAGCACAGCTGAAGGAGGCAAATACACAGCAAAAAAGGACAATTTCTGAACAAATGCAAGGTATAATACAAGTATTATGTTAACTTGTAATTGAATGCTTGAGTAGTTTAAAGCGGTTATTAGCTTTTGTGGAAAGTTGAGATAGCAGAAAACCTATATTCCATCAATGACTGAAATAACAAAGACTGTCTAGTTTCTCACATTAAAAAACAACTATGGTAAGGGTCTGATGCAGATGTTTTAGAGCTACTTAGGATATGTGTGATAGAAGACTTGATAATTCTACATTTTAGTGATGCAAGAAACAAAAGGAGCTCTTACAGCTAGTAATCTACAGATAGAAGAGTTAGTAAAAGAGAACAACCAACTAAAGAGAGAAAGTCATCAGCACTCTAATGGTGAGTTAGTTGTTTGAGACTGGAGAGTAAATAGTGTGTGTTCAACAGTTTACCACTGTCCATCTTGTGTATGTAGCTATAAGTGTGGTCTGTATGTTTCATTTGATTAGCTGATGTGTCATCATTAGTTTATGAGATTTTATCTACAAGTTTCTCACAACCAATTGTGTTCATAGCTTTTGTTCAGATGATCAGTGACATTGGTGAGCACCGAAGACAGATGGAAAGAGAAACCAGCCAGAGGGTTGGAGGTAAATGTAAACTTACTAAAAAAAAGTTATTAATTAATTCTCATGAAAGTTTGCTGCAATATAGCCTTAGAGTACCGGGATTTTCTTTTAAATTAACAATGTATGTATTAGCAGTCACTCTCATGTCTCTTTATAGCTTTGCGGAAAAGAATGCTTGGAGGGATGTGTACAATAAGTTTAAGCTAAAAGTCTATGCTCTTTGCATGTTTTTGTTTGTGCATTTTATGAAATCTTTTGACGTTGTGATATAATCCAGTGAACCAATAGTTGTACTTTGGTTTGTCCACTCCTGGACATTCACTGCCCTCCTGACCCCACTGTTCCACAGTACCAGTCACTTGATAGCTGTCTCTTTTCCCCACCCTCAGTGAAAAATATATACCCTAAACCTACATACGTGTCCCATCAAGCGCTCACTCCACTACCCATGATCTTTTAGACTGCCCAATCCTTTTGTCCAACCCCCCCCCCCCTCCTTCCTGCTTACAATTTTAAATTCTTCATAAAACAGTAGATAAACTTCAGCCTCACATCAATACCACTCTAAGGTGGCTGATACCCCTCGGAAGATGGGCTCTCTTGAGTGATAGCTAGAAGCCACACTACCCCCTCCTGCCCCCTCACCAACTACCAGTAGTACAGATGAGTGAAGGAGCAAGAAAAACTACAGACTTCCAAAATGTGAAAAAATATGTACAAGCTAACACTTCAGGAGAAAGATGAACACAGTTTCTAATGGGAGCAATACCGAACAAACCAATGATATGCAACCATTTTAATTGCACCTATGCTCTGTATAGCTAAAGCCAGCTTTGTGTGTCGTTTGGTGTTGAATTAACCTTGCAAGTGAAAACTTTGTTTGTATTTTTTTGCCAACAATCACAATCAAAACTTGGTTAACTTTACTTCTAGTGTGTCTAGGAGGTTACCATCACTTACTTCTTGTAATGCCTGGTAAAAAGCTTGGTGTTTGGATGAGATTAGGTGACACCATTGGAGGTCAAGTTCCGCAGTTATAGAAGTTCATTGACTCATTACTGGTTGAGTGAATTTGAATATTTGGTTCGGTAACTCTATCCAATCCATAAACACTTTGTTTACCAAATAAAAAATTCTCTGTGTTGTAAAGGCTTTCACATACTTGATACAGTTAACAGACACAGCTGAATGATTTGTAACAGTACCCTTTGCAACGAGCCCCTGTTCAGCCTAGGTATTTGCTTCATGTAATTGTTAATTCTTTTCTTTCTGATGCAGTTTTTTTGTGTTTTTTAACCTTTGCACAAACTATCAGTGACCTTAATGGACACAGGATTCTGGTAGAAATTGAAGCCAACCAGAGGGCTGAAGGTATCAATAGGCTTTTTTCAGCTCAATAATAACGAAAATTGATTTATTTTCTTTATCGTCTTTTCCCTATAACTCTTTTTACAAACATCATTGATTGAAGCTTAAAGCTACTCAATCAAATGTTGATCGAACACAGTGTTTATAACTTCTGTATTAGAACACAACTGTAAAAAATGACTTAACTAAATATTGAAAGCACAGATGAGTATTTTGTTAATTTCAATTCACTCGCCAATCTATTGTTTAGAAATGCAAACAATGGCAACCAGACAAGAAGTGATGCAGAGACTTATACATGATTTAGAGATATATATCAGAACTCCTTTTGCTACGGATGCTACAGGAGATCAAGAACTTGAGGAACTTGAGGATTAAAGAGCTTGAGTTGCCTCCTCCATCCTGTAATGACTAAACCATAGTTCTGTATGGACCGCTGGTATTTAGGTGTTATCACTTAGTTTGACTGCTGTTAGTTCTATCTAAACATTATTGACTTTTGCTTATAGTGGATGAATCAAATATTTCACCCAATAGAAAGTAATTTCATTAAGCTTTTTATTTAGTAGATTTATGTAAAACAAGTAAGATGGTTTATTGGCTTGAGCTTTAAACCTAAAGTGCTGTTTGATTCGTAGCTAGTCGGCATTTTACTTTTGGTACTGAATGAGTTAGTTGGATTATGTGATACTAGTTATATCTGCTGCTAGTTCTATCTAAACATTTTACTTTGACACAAAGTGCAGTTAACTAACTAAACAACTGGCTCACTCAGGAGTGACTTTGTCAGTGGCTTATTTTCATTAGATGTTACAAAATATCTTATTCATACAAAATATCTTATTGTAAAGCAGAAATATCGTTTGAGTTCAGCTTGCAGAGTAGTAGACCTATATCAGCTGCAATAATGAGGGGGGGGGGTGGCTTATTGGGGCTTATAACTTCTACTTCAGAAACACTTGAAACAAGTTAAATGATATTCACATTTCCATGTATACTTAACATACTGTTAGCACGTTAGCACTTATTGAAAGTGTTAGATTTCATGTCAGCTGCTCACTCATGTAAATGGTTTTGTATTCGATGAGTTGGTATGTTTTCTCTTCCGGTGTAACATTAACTGTTACTTTTATTTGCTTACTATTTTGATGACTTGCTGACATCGCCGTTGGTGATATTTTGTGGTAATACAGCTTTGCTTCTTGATTTATTAATTTAGTAGGGCTTTGCATTCCGCTATCTCTTGAAATCTCTCACTGTTATATCTTCCATAAAGTTGTATTGTGGTAAATTTTGATGCACACTAGTAGTGAACAGGTCGTTTACTCTAGAACCTTGCGAGGCAATGCGCTAGACTTTGACCCACAGCGTTCAGTTAACAGCTGCGTGGGTGGGAAGTCCTACTGTGCCGGTAGCATAGTGTACAGGGCCGGTAGTGACCCTTGCAGGGCCAGTATCGACCCTCTACTGACCCGGTATAGCTGTACCGGGCCGGCACAAGATGGCCGACATAGATGAGGATCCTCAAAAGTATGTAGGAGCTCAGTCAAGGTCAGGAACAGGAAGTACCTACCCTTAGATTGCCAACTTCATGGACCCTACTCTATATACAGCCTGGGAGCCTTGCAGGACTACTGATTGGACAATAAGGAGATAGGACTTCGCCCTTAGCCACTTGGCACCTCCCTTATTTAACCGTACTGCATTGTTGATTGGCTACTTATTTATATAACCAAATGGATTGGCTAATCTGTTTCCTGTGCTATGATTGTTATAAGTTTTGTACTTGTTAGCTCCCCTATAAAAGGAGAGCACACTGTCTTACTCTTTGCATTCATTCTCATGTTGCCAACCCTAGAGGAATAATTACCCTCAGGACTATCATAGAGAATATAGCCACTTATACAAGCACTACGCTGTATTGTTTGTTTGAGCCATGGGCTCTTGCCTTACCGGGTAATTCGGTTGCCCTATACAGTTGGCACTGTCGGTCAGCACAGTGTCCCCTCTGGACAGAGGTACAATACTCGAGATTAGTGGATGTCCGTGGTAACAGACCGGAATCTATTACAGTATTACAAAAGAGGAGTGTTTTTTTTTCCTCTGTCTCTTTATCATTGCCGAATTTTCTCATTAATCTACCGTACTAATTTTCAGCCATTAAAAAAATAGCATCTAGAAAATGTCACAGGTTGGAGGCTCATGGCTTTATTGGTTTTGTTGATGATAAAACAAGTAAAATAGGTGTTATTATAGGGTCCAAAAAATCGCCTCTACCAGTCTGAGTAAAAATTCTATGCTTATCATCAACTGTTATTTTGCTGATTGGTTTGCGTAGTTTCATGTTGTAGCTCTGCAACCAAATAAAATGTTCCGATTATAAAGGAAAATTACCTAATATAATGCGTTCAACAGTTTTTATCAATTATTGAAACAGATCCGAGCTGGCCTTTTTGACTTTAACGATATTTCCTCTCTTACTCAATTCATCCAGAGCTAAAATAGCTACCCTCTTCCTCATTAATCTTGTTGAGACAGTCATCTTTGTCCTCCTCCTAATACAGTTTTCAGTCTTCCAGGAAATGCTGCACTGATGATAGGTCCCAGTAGGGAAGCTAGAAATCCTCCTTTTTGCAACACAATTTTTTTATCATTTATTGATGATTTTTGAACCAGACTAGCAATATCCTTCATGCTTTGCTGCAACTGATTATACTGAGCAGTTGACAATGGTATCTTTCCATTTGTACTAGCTTTAGCGCATTCCATTAGAGTCATAATAATATTTTTTTTGCATTAGCTATTACAGACTTTTAAATCGAAGTGGATTCTGTGTTGAGTGATAACAACAGCACCGCATTTCTTTTCAATTTCTGTTGCAGAGTTTTAGTTATTATATTAACAATGTGTTACGTGAATAAATAACAAACTACATGTGAGTTGAAGCGAATAGTATATGCTTTTACATATAATATCATAGGCTGATGCGATGTAACATGTCCCAATAGCCTGTGATGATCATCCGTTTGCTGAGTTGTGTCTATTCGTAGAAAAGAGTGTGGTTTCTTAGTCGCTTGTTCAAAGGCTTCTTGTGCATAATTTGTACTACCGGGGAAACATTGGTGAGCCAAATAAGTAACCGCAAATGATTCTCTGTTGTTTTTAAAAAAGAAAAAAGTAGTAATTATTCAAGGAAGTTGTATGACCTCCTTTTAAAAGCAGATTCTGAACAATAAAAAAGACACCCGTATTTAAATGATGACTATGTCTTGTATACAAAGCATTGGTGTAGGCTTTATCCAGAAACTTTATCCGTCAATTCATCATTTACCAACCATCTGTACAGTACCTCTCTGGGAAAACTTGCTGTTATATCTATCATTGCCTCGTGAAATATCACTCCGGATACACCGTCAACGGCTTTTTTTGATAGGCTCCATAACAGTAGTGTGTTTCTACCGGTGGAGGATAAGCTACAGTCTGCCTAGCTTTGATCATTTGTAAAATGGCTGTAAAAACCGGATTACATCCTCGTGTCAAATCATTCAGTCTTACCATCTATGATAAATTAGATGTTCGTCATCCAACAATAGTCTCATCTATGATTCGATCGGGAGAAGTTTTCGTCTTTTGTATTTTTCTGACAGCGCTTTCATTTATACTAAATTCAGTAACGCCTCCAAATTTAGAAAACCCTATGACAAATACCAATATCATCATCATCGTCGTCGTCGTCGTCGTCGTCGTCGTCGTCGTCGTCGTCGTCGTCGTCGTCGTCGTCGTCGTCGTCGTCGTCGTCGTCGTCGTCGTCGTCGTCGTCGTCGTCGTCGTCGTCGTCGTCGTCGTCGTCGTCGTCGTCGTCGTCGTCGTCGTCGTCGTCGTCGTCGTCGTCGTCGTCGTCGTCGAAGTCGTAGTCGTCGTAGTCGTCGTAGTCGTCGTAGTCGTCGTAGTCGTCGTAGTCGTCGTCATCATCAGTATTAGCACTTTTCATTTCAGACTCTACAAAACATCTACAATTTCACTCATTGTACCATCAACAGTATTATTTTCATTCATCACCCTCATCTCCACCTCTTCCTCTGTCAACATCTTGTCTATCAATAGCACGATAATGATACAGCACTTAATTTTTATGCAATACTCAATCCTACAATCTAAATCGTCATACAAACCCTAATAAAAACAGCCCCTACACAATAAGTACTTAATTAATCATAAACTTGCAAACAATAAAACTGGTTGCAGAAAAAAGTACACTTTCAGATTTTCATGGTAACTGCCAACAAAAAGGCACATGGAATCACAAAAAAATTTTCTTCTTAAACACCACGACCGAGATCTTCTTCTACATTACTAATCATAGTAAAAGAAAATGTGGAGAAAATGTAAAAACGGAAAAATGGTCTCGGTCGAAAACTTGAATTAAGTTTTGCTGAGAAACAAAATTGAACTGTAATCACATAAGTGATGATCGAGACTTCAACGCAAGTGTACATAGCTGTGCCCAAAAAACTATCCTAATCATGTTAGTGGCCTGACTTATGGACTTGATTTGATTTCCTTGTTCGAATATCAAACTGGTAAATCTAACAAACAAGTTGTAAAGAGCATGTTACATCAAGGGACTATGAGATGCCTGTGTACTATATGCAAAGTTCTAATCCATATCAGATTCATCTGCCTGCTGTGAAATATATTGTAGTAGTAAGCGCAACTAACCAACACACAACCCTGCCTTTTCACACCTTGCATTTTTGTGAGACCTCCATTGCTAGACTGAAGTTTCCTCAATCCCCCATATCAATTTAAAACCTCCAGCCGCTCTCAAGGAACTCATATGTGAACTTAATATTATATTAAAAGAAGTTGTCTTCTCAGACACACTGAGAGTTGTCCTCCCAAGTGTGATACTCAACTTTCCTTTTGCTGAACTAACTATTTCCAACTGGCCGTTATTATCAATTTTATACATGTTTCACCCTTTCCGCGATATCCATCCAGCAGAATCCTTAATTAACCACTGAGAACCTAGGCTGAAACCTTGGAAACAGCATTCGGTGGCCACCCCTCCCACACAGTTCTGCTCACCATTTCTGTCGGTCAGCTACTTCAATCACCTCAGCAATATCAATAACACCCCAATTCCATTTTCATACCTCTATGAGCACTATGGTTGTTTGCTACAGGTAATTCAAAGAACAATTGTTAGACCTTTCTAGAAATCTATCCAACCAAGTAGACAGACAACGCCAACATTTATAGCATTAAAACATTGTTATGTTATATAATAAATGGAGGTGATTGCTCGATACATAAGACTTAGAAGAGCCTTACAACTACCCAATCAAGGAATGGGAGATACCATATGCTCACAAAGTAAACCAAAATAAGTAAACGTATCTTTTGGTTCAAAGGTTTATTCGCCTATAATAAAAAAACAATACTTTCTTCGAGAACTTACAGTACAATCTAAACGCACGTATCCACTGCAAGCAGTCAAAGCAATCAATCCAACTGTCAGCTTCAAAGTACCAAATACCTATATCAATTTGTTTCACAAGTCTACCACTTCCTTCACAAACTAATGCTTGCTTTGAGCAATACTCAACTAGTGTGTCCATACGCTACCGCTATCTAAAGCTAATGTCAAAATAAAATTCGCTTACCACTAAATTGTTCCGTTCCTCTATGTGTAATCCTGTAGCTCCTGTTTCTCCTTCAAATCCTGTCCAATATGTGGCTCCTTCACTGTTGCTCTCTTAAGTCCAATTTGAGAATGATCCAGCAGTCTCTTCCTCTCCTGAGATTCCAGCACTTATAAACGCCCCTCACTTAATGCTCTCTTGAGTTGAACTGCCTTTCAATGTAGCTGAGCTGCTCCTTATATATAGTTTTTGTACCCTGTTTCTATTGGCTGAAAGTTGCATAGTCTGTCATCATTTTTATCTAAAATTAACTTGTATTCCCAAATTTCCAAGTTTCCAAGCTTGTCAGCACTTTGCAATTCTGCTTGTGTACAACATTTTGGCATTTTCTTTTGAGTTGTTCCCCCTTACTCTCCTTGATATTATATATATGTTTGTGCGGGCTGAGCTTTAAGCTCAAGTTTTTGTTGTAAATTGTTTCTCATCTCACATTTGCAGTTATCAACAGGAAATACAACCATTCAGAAAGACATGGAGACATGGAAAATTGGAATTTTATTGTTGTGATTGTTTTTTGGATGAATTTCGGTGCAGTTATGTGGTTTAGCTGTAAGCAGCCAAGCTAAATGTTGACTTAAACTGCTTCACAGTGATGATACTTTGGTTAGCAGTTTGAAAGTTGGATTGCACAACTACAGTCGCTGTGGAGACAAACAACTCACTAAAGCTATCGATACCAAATCCCAATTGACCATAGCAAACCAAAGGTATCACTAATATCACTATCTCCATAAGTTAGCGCAGTAGCCAGACAGCAAAAACTATCAGAAAAAGCATATGATAGCATTTGTGTGATCCTAAGCTTTCTAGAGAAAGCAGTTTGAAACTTTCACGTGCACTATTGTTCTTTTGCCTGAATTTATCTTAGTGATAGCTGTAAATTGGTGGCCATTTCATGTTTGCTGTTTCTTTGCTATTTGTTTGCACATGACACATATTACACGCTTCGTTCGAACACAAAATAACTGTTTGATCCAATTATTTTCTTATCAGATAACGGTGCAGATCAAGTAGATGGTTAAAGATTAAAGTTCCCGCAATGTCTGTAAGTTTAACCTGGGTCATTTGATGGGCTGGTAGGTTGTGTAATAGCTAAAAATTATATTCAAAATGAGATGAGACAAACTGAGACAAACTGTTGTTAAAAATTGAGAAAATAAAGTTCCAAAAGCCATGGAATGTATAAACTACAAAATTACGAAAGATAACTTTTTAAATCTGATAACTGAAATATGGTGAGTAATCCATTCCATTAATATACTTCTTATATGGCCGTAAGTAGGTGTGAGAATGACCAACTATGCTCTCCTCACATTTATTTCAGACATTCACAAATTCTAACTTTTGATCGTTCATTTCAGTAAACCATAAGTTGACATTTGTTTTGAGAAGGAACTGTAAAACAATTAATTTAAGGGTTTTACAAGTGAAGCAAAAACAAATTGGGTTTTAAATAGAAATTAACAAGTTTTTATAGTTTAATTATTTATTAATTTTTTTGAAAACTTACCCAACAAATGAGAAAAATTACGTATGCAGGCATTGTTGTTTCTATGAAAAAAAAGAAAATTGTTATCGTAGTTCGAACATCAAGCGTTCGTTGTTGGTGCACAGTTTTTCAGGCATTTCAACTTTGTTTACTACACTCTCAGCAAGAAACGATTTGTTTATGGTATTTTATTATCAATTATGGATGACAGCAAAGTTGTTGCAAGGATTGTTTGTTTAAAGTAAGTATTAAATGTATGGCGTATCAGACAGTATGCAAATTGAAACTGGAAAAAGCCGCGAGATGACCCTAATGTACAAGGGTTCAATAGAAAGGTGCCTCGCAGGTACAGTATAGTCCAAATGCTGCTTCAAGTGGTTCAAGAACTCCAATCCTTGCTGCCCAAGCAGCTATACTGTATGCGCACGCGAAATCAACTCCTTTTGTACCTGTCAAAACAAAGAAACACATGGATTCCTTCTAAGCAAAGTTTTTCTAAGCCTTAATACCGAACTAAATGATATTGTTTTCATGTTATAGTTATTGTCTCCCCATCTGCTTTGTTCATCATGTTTAAATGTAGCATTAGATCATGGACGTCAGGCAATTCTTTCACTGATCATAAAGCTGTTGCACAAAATTTTGATGAGAATATTAGGTATAGCTTACAATTTTATTTCAAGTTTGCAAATCTTATACCGTGAAAAAAAAAACATTTTGCTTTATGCAGTAGTCGTAAAAGGGTAACATGGCATTTGCATTAAAAAAAATTCACTCTACCACACTGGTGCACTGATGCTGAATCCGTTTATGAAATTCAGTGTGCTACAAGAAAAATCATATAAAAATAAAAGTCTAATTAACACTTTTTAAAACGAGACAATCATTTTGCGTAGATCATAATGTTTGCTTACCTAAACTTTGCGACTTGGAGAATGCCGAGCCCCCTGGAACATTTTTCATGAGAGATTGTGCTCTAGAAGCAATACTGTGAGGGACGCCAACACGCTCTCATATTTTATTATTATTATCTACTTAGTAAGAGACTCTCTCGCAATTACCGTCTGAGCTTATATCTCATTGTGTTGTTTCCTTTGTCTAAGAGTTAAGCTTCTATCTCCGAAGCAACTCACTGTCTACGTTTATGTCTACTCGCTACACACTGTCTATGTCTATGCAAGGGTCTATTGTTTACATGTGCCTACGATACTATTTACTGCGTTCTACCTTGTACCAAATAATTATTTACTATCACTTATTATATTTTTCCACGTTTTTAATTATTACAAAGTGGGTGTTGATGTAAGGGCAAGGCGTGGCTTGCACCAGTATTTTTACTCAGGCGTGGTTAGTAATGTGTACCCGCCTTCCCTGTATTTAAATGGATGTTAATGCAATAAAGTTCAGAGTTAGCCTGACTCTCAGATGATTCTCTCTCTCTGAAGCAAGCACAGCTAGGAGCACCAAAACTACCAGCGCTGGACAAGTTGACTATTAGCAAGCACGACGCTAAGGTGGAAAGTGAGAACGGTACGCCCTATCACTGTGTATACCCTTGCCTGAGGCAAGGATTACAACACAAGGCCTAGTGCACTAATAGTTCGGCTCTTACTAAATTCGGATTCGGGGAATCCAACAAGTTAGCTAGCAATAATTACAGTGAAGTTATTTGTCGATCTCGACTGAGTCCAGATTCGACTGCAAATAATTCCAGCATAATTATTGCCGACAGTGACAGTTCGAAACAAACTATAAACTAGACAAGTAATTCCTGAGGAATTAATGTCAGAGCACAGTTCGAAACAAACTATAAACTAGAACGGCAATTGCAGTACAATTACCGTCGGACATGTACATGTTCGGATGCAGCCAATAATTGTCAAATAATTATTGTCCACTGCCAGCAAAACATACACGCCAGATTCGGCCGCACCCATAAATGCAACAGACAGTAAACGCTCTCTAGACAATAATAGCAGATTATTGTGAGTAGACTTGGGCCACAGTAGAATACGTCGGGAGTGTGTACAGGTGGCTACCACCCAGACGCAAATTCCTGTACATTGGTGGCAGCAGTGGGATAGAAAGGCCCACAGAAAGATCCCGACCTCCCGAAGACAAGAGCCCAGTCGGAACGATGTCGTACAGAAGGAGAGCAGTGAGCTCAGATCGAGAGGGTTCCTCTCTACAGATCATGGGTACGCTGTCAGACATCCTAGAGAGGATGACAACCACAAATTCGAGCAACAAATTTAAGGTGCCCCACTTCGACGGAGAAGGCGACGTGCATTACTTCGTCCAACGATTCGAAGAAGTAGTCAGAATGAATCGGTGGACTCCAGAGGAAGCCACAATTCATCTCCGCCATGCGCTAACAGGAAAAGCAGAACAGTGTGGACGTGGACCAACCCAACAAGCCATCATAGAGAACCTGCGAGCCATTTTCGGGCTCACCCGAACAGAGGCGCAGAATAGACTAGCCGGATATCGGAAGCCTCCAAGAGATACGCTGCGAGAACACGCAGTCACTGTAGAGCGTCTGGTAGAGGCGGCCTATGAGGAGCTCCCCCAAAGGAATAGAGTGGAACTAACCCTCCAAACGTTCCAGAGTACCTTGGGCCACGCCTACTTACAACGACACTTACTAGCCATCCGGCCCACTACCCTAGAAGAAGCAATAAGGGCGGGCAACGATTACTTACAAATCCAGCATCAGGCCATGCCACATTCCAACGTTCGGACGGTACACGAGGGATCCCTGGAAAGCTTCATAGATCCCCTCTCCCAGGAAGTCTCCTGTCAGGAAGTGGAGGACCCCATCGCCAAACTGTTAAAAACAGTGGAGGCACTAAGCAAGGAAGTGGCAGAATTAAAACAGAAACCTCAGGAAGGCCCACCAAAACGCTGTTGGGGTTGCCAGCGAACAGGACACCTGCGCAGCCAAGGCAAGACCGCCCCCTGGACTGCGAGACAGGGAAACGGGCTCGGCCCGCAGTAGTAGAGCCCCCTACTAGCTGCACAAGGGCAAAAAATCAACAAAGAACACACCACACCTACACCAACAGCCCTAGGGCTGGTCCACCACCCATCCCCCTCACCAACCGGTTCCACCCGTTGGCAGACGGAGACAGCCAGGAACCCCTCCCAGTAGAAAGAGAAAGAGAACAAATGGGCAGTACGCCCCAACCACGGAAACAGGACCAGAGCCGACCCGAAAGGAGTCACCCCAAGCCTATACACTTGAACCAAGTGGAGAGGCCCTATAAGGCCAGTTATTATCTACCAGGAAAAGTAGAGAGCCAAGCAGTCACCTATCTCATAGACACCGGTTGCAATACCAACCTGCTGGCGAAGAGAGTCTATGACCAACTTCCCCCCAAAGTCCAACAACACCTGCAGCAGTACGACTCGCACGGACTGATGGCGGATGGCACACGGCTGCCATTCTACGGCTTACTCACCCTCTCTGGGAGGATCAGACACATTCACTACGAGGAGACATTCGTAGTAAGCCAAATCAATGAGGACGTGATTTTGGGCATGCCCTTCCTCTCCAACCAGAACTGTCAAATAGGATTTGACCAACCGATACTGAGAGTCCAAGACAAAGAGCTTACGTGCACCGACCGGCACGGGAGAGACTTAGTGTCGAAGGTGCAAGTCCAGAAGGACACCTACCTCCCCCCACAAGCAGAAACCGCCATATGGTGTCACCTCACCAGCAGAGAACCCTGCCCACAAGGTATCATCGAAAGTATAGCAGGCGGCCTACTGCTAGCTACCAGCATTAACGCACCCGACCACCAAGGAAGGGTACTAGTGAGATGTCTCAACCCCTCCCCCGAGAGTATTCGCGTCCCAGCAGGAGAGGTGATCGGGACGTTTACAGGAGTAGGACCAGAAGAAGTCCAACCAGACGCCTCGCCGCCCCCACCAGAAACCAATGCTAACTGTGATCGGCCCAGGAGAGAGGCAAGAAAGCCAGCAAAATTTGCTGACTATCAGTGTTACAGAACACAACAAATGGACAGACAGGACAAACAAGCGGCTGAAATAATAAAGAAAAAAGAAAACACACACTTACCGTGGAAAAACGGAGCCGAAACAACAAAAATACTAGGATTGCTAGGAGAAGACAACTCCTCAACAACGACGCCGCCGGGAAAACCCCCCACACACAGCGAGAGGGCAACTCCCAAAACAGAGCCACCTTCCAGGCACGCCCCATTGTCGGTAAAACACTCCCAGCGAAACACGTGTGTACCAAGAACAATGGAGGAGGCAGTACTAGCAGCAAAAGAAGGTATGTGTAAACAAGAACAATACTCAGATAAAAATACTGAGCACTTCAAACTTTCTCCACACTACCGAGCTGAGTGCCTACAAGACATCACCCACCTTCTACACAACATGGAGAATGATGGAACAATATCGCTGGAGGAGGACCCGACCTTTGCAGAGGAACTGATAGCTAGTACAAAAACAATTCGGGAGAGAAAAAGGAATTATTCCTCTCCAGCAAGGATTAACAATATCGCTGAGGAAGGAGCAGCAAGATGTCGGGTGCTCAAACAACAAACACCGACACCCTCTCCACCGACACGCCATACCAAAGAGACGTGGAAAACGGAAGAAACCTCGCAGGCAATCAAGAAAGCCATGTATCAGATAGAAGGAGATACCTGGAGCTGCAAGATATGCAGCCTACAACTAAATAAGAAAAGGATAATCTACCATGTGCACCAACATTTCACATATTTCTTTTGTGCCTGCGGCAAGAAGAGCAGCTCCAAAGACACAATATTAAAACATATTCGTGGCAAGGGAGGAGAACAGGCACATGGTGGAACAACCCGACCCCTCTACGAGGTAGATAAACATTCGTATGCAGAGTTCTGTCGAACTATGCAATGGACACAACCAGCACCCTTTGGCACGCCGACGCCAATACTTGAACAAGAAAAGGGATCCGTAAAGAAAAGATTGGGAGACAAAGTTGACGAAACACCAATCAAAGTGGCTAGGGTCGAGCTGACCGACACAAAATACAAGCCACGGATACACATAGGGAGTAAAGAAAATTCATTCCGACGGCACCTCACACCAAGGGAAAATCTGCCAGCCACCGACAGCAGGAGGCCAAGAGAGAGGGTAGATGAGGAGAGGAGAGAAGATCGGTACAGAAGAATTAAACGACTAGAGGAAGAACTATACAACATAACGAGGGAAGCATATAAACATTTACAAAGGGCCGAGGAAGTCAAGGCATCAATTCAAAGGGAGCGGGACCTTCTCTAAGACATAATGGACAGTAAGAGTTAACATTATTACACTCTGTGCGCCCCTTCTTTTTATTGGCCCTATAGTTGTCAATGGGGGGGGGGGGGGGGAGTGTGTGAGGGACGCCAACACGCTCTCATATTTTATTATTATTATCTACTTAGTAAGAGACTCTCTCGCAATTACCGTCTGAGCTTATATCTCATTGTGTTGTTTCCTTTGTCTAAGAGTTAAGCTTCTATCTCCGAAGCAACTCACTGTCTACGTTTATGTCTACTCGCTACACACTGTCTATGTCTATGCAAGGGTCTATTATTTACATGTGCCTACGATACTATTTACTGCGTTCTACCTTGTACCAAATAATTATTTACTATCACTTATTATATTTTTCCACGTTTTTAATTATTACAAAGTGGGTGTTGATGTAAGGGCAAGGCGTGGCTTGCACCAGTATTTTTACTCAGGCGTGGTTAGTAATGTGTACCTGCCTTCCCTGTATTTAAATGGATGTTAATGCAATAAAGTTCAGAGTTAGCCTGACTCTCAGATGATTCTCTCTCTCTGAAGCAAGCACAGCTAGGAGCACCAAAACTACCAGCGCTGGACAAGTCGACTATTAGCAAGCACGACGCTAAGGTGGAAAGTGAGAACGGTACGCCCTATCACTGTGTATACCCTTGCCTGAGGCAAGGATTACAACACAAGGCCTAGTGCACTAATAGTTCGGCTCTTACTAAATTCGGATTCGGGGAATCCAACAAGTTAGCTAGCAATAATTATAGTGAAGTTATTTGTCGATCTCGACTGAGTCCAGGTTCGGCTGCAAATAATTCCAGCATAATTATTGCCGACAGTGACAGTTCGAAACAAACTATAAACTAGACAAGTAATTCCTGAGGAATTAATGTCAGAGCACAGTTCGAAACAAACTATAAACTAGAACGGCAATTGCAGTACAATCACCGTCGGACATGTACATGTTCGGATGCAGCCAATAATTGTCAAATAATTATTGTCCACTGCCAGCAAAACATACAAGCCAGATTCGGCCGCACCCATAAATGCAACAGACAGTAAACGCTCTCTAGACAATAATAGCAGATTATTGTGAGTAGACTTGGGCCACAGTAGAATACGTCGGGAGTGTGTACAGGTGGCTACCACCCAGACGCAAATTCCTGTACAATACTACGTTTAACAATGCCTTTAGGGCCAAAACCAACTGTTGCTGCAAAATACATAGGGTTGACATTGAGTTGCTTTGTTGATATTCAATGATGACAATTAGAGTATTCGCGACCTGTCCAACCAAATAGTTCAATATGTCGCATATGCAACAGAACATTAGTTTAGAACAACATAAATATTCAATGAAATGTTATATTTTAACGAACAAATCATAAAGAAGATAACTCCCGATTTTAAAAATAATCTAGAAAATAATAAAGTTTGAACTGCTACAAGTTGGAATAGTTTATCAAGATGCCTTTCAATTTAGTAAATTTTGAACGCTTGCAATTATTTTTCAAGGATACAAAACCAGTCAATGAAAATGAAAAAAAATCAACTCGCTCATTGGTATATTTATTTAGTGTTCAGTTTCATTCGCGGCCTAGGAACAATATAAATAAATACTCGTTGATTATTTTTTTTATTCAGTGAGCTACTTTTTGTTGAGCCCCGAGTTCCGAACAAAATGATTATTTATTGATTAAATTTATTGCCGGTTTGATTATTTTTGTTGCAATGCGTTCGGCGAACAGAGGTCGCGAATACTTTTAATGAGTCGCAAGTTTTATATGATCATTTGTGTAACATTAACTATAATATAGTCATATCGCTTTTGGAGTCTGGTTAAATGCGCAGACTAGATATACTAAAATGCCAATCATTTTCAAGTTATCGAGCCTGATATATCATGCTATATAAAGCATGCTACATGTATATATAGGATGTTTGGTAACTTGAGCATGATTTGCATTTTAGCATATCTAGGCTGCGTATTTACTCCGACTTTAAAAGCGAAATCCAATTTACGAGTATGCAAATGTCTGCAAAGTGCACTCCTTTTTTACGAGCAATTGCTGGAAGTTTGTTTAGAGTTCGCATTCAGAAAACTAGTCTACGTAGCAAGCTTCAGTATGTCGCATGAGCCAGAATATCATCCTTATCTGTCACACAGGATGGTTCATTCAGCCCAACATAGAGTAGAATAGCGATGATAGATTTTCCGACTGTTTCGCTGTGACTTTTAAATGCACAGGGGTTCCATGTGACAAAAGTACCTAGGTGCAAGCTACTGTCTTTTTCAGTCGCTTTTACGAAGATTTTACATACAACATCCTATTCAGCCATATAACTAATATTAATATTGTGATTGTTGGTTTTACCTAAAATTTTTTTCGAGTAGATAATTTCCAAAACTATCAGTTTTTATGAAAAAAAATGGTATATAAATAATTGAAAGTTGTTACAAGTGTAAATTAATACAAACTCTAAGCACAACAGTAATAGTGTATCATTAATTGGCATGCTTTTCATCACTAGTTTTTCTCAGTCTCTGACTATAAGTATAAAGCTACGTTCACACTACGTGATTCTCGGCCGAGTGGGCGGAGCAAAAAATCGGCTCGCAAGCGTGAACAATGAAATCTTCAAGATTTCACAATCGGTGGCCAATTTTTTTTCATCGGGCAGTGATGGTTCTCTGTACGATTATTGGCCATGTCAGCCAATCAACATCCACTTCACAGCTTTTCACTTCAATGCTTTTCAAGCAACTTGCAGCTGCTTGATTATTATTATTTAACCAATTTTAGAATATTTTTTAATATTTCCCTGATCAATTGCAAGTCTTGTTTTTAAGTAGAATATTAAGGTGGGTATACTAACTGTTATCAATATAAATAGAAAACAACTACCAGTGCGATGATTATAATAAATAATTGCATTGAAAAAAGTTATCATTTGTTTGTTATTCATTATAATTAAATGTGTATACTTACCATTATGTATTATTATGATTATTTGTAATTTATTACTTATTATTATTATTGAGTGAAGAAATTGTATAATTTATTGAAATATCTGGTAATATAAGCTATATTATATTATTATCAATAATAATTTGATGTTCTGTAATTATCAATGAAATGCGGTGTCTTGACAACATGTCAAGGCCATGCAATATCGAGCACAAAAAATCGCAAGTGTGAACTTTTGTAAATAGTCGGGAGAGCAACTCCCGATTCCTCCCGATAATCGCATGGCCGAGAATCGTATAGTCTGAACGTAGCTTAAACCACTGGCTCGTGTGGCAAACCATTAAGGCTGTTCATTCATTATCAATCCATAATATAAAAATGTTGCAATAGGAAAAGTCCCCAATAGAAGAATGTCAATGGGAGGCACAGATAAAAAGTGAAAAGACAAATCCTAATCATATTGGCTGGCTCATTTTCATTTACACCAAAAATGGCAAGATTTTCACAGGGTCTCAAACTATCTTTGATTGACTTGCATACGATTATAATCATCTCATACTGATAACCAACAAAATCAATGAGCGGGCAACTTTTGGTATTACAGCATATGCATTTTCTCTAATGTCAAAACTACATCAAATTAGAAAAAAATATTATCCCTAGTTTTTGTTTAAAAATTTTAGCTACGTTTCTTCTGTACGTCTTATTCTAAATACATACCTAAAAGTTTGTTGACAACAAACGATCCGCCATATGCAATAGCACGAGTCTGCCATGTTGCTTCGCAATGCCTGACTGAACCTTGGTCACATTCTGCATTGATGTAACTAGTAAGCAGCAAGCTTACTAGCACAAATTTTACCAAATCTCTCCCCATGTTTAGCTGACAGACATCATAAACAGTGAAACAATTGTTAAAATGTATCAAACAGTGTCTGTACTAAGACTATGAAATGACTACACATTTTCACTAATATAATATATAGCGCTTACTACCTATTAGTACGAATATGTAACTCAGCAACGCTTTCCTTACAGATGAATACCAACTGATACTTAACACAGGCCAGGGACTAATGCATACACCTAGCCGGGAATTCCCATATTAAAACCCCTGGGGGGGGGGGGGGGAATACTGAGCATGAAAAAACCAATGAATCAACTAGTTTCAAAACTTAGCTCGAAGCTTGCTCCTGCAACCACAGCTAACCTTAATAAGACAATTGCATAAGGCTACGCAACACCTCTCTACGTGCATGGACTGTGTTTTCCTGTCACTTGCAAACAATGGCTAGTGATTATGTAATACGAAAATCTGCCCGTTTCATCAATCGATGATTACAATAGACTGTCACTGTTTGTTTTAGCTACATTGACCACAAACAAACAGTGTCTACTAGTCGTTGATAGTACTGAATTGTTCCTCTGTTCGATGCTGTGTAATAGCTAACTAAAACATCCTTTTGTTACAAATAATAAGAACAATATACTCCTTTTCTTCGTCACAAAAATGACAGTTCGGCTCGCTATTACCCAGTATGTAACAAAAAATTATTATTTTTTTGTGCTGACTAGTATCAGCATGTAGCTGGAGTCCAGTGTGAACTTTTGAGGTTTTCATGACTGTTTATTAGCCAATACTTACAGATTCGACCCTGATGTGACACTGCATAGACGAGTACATTATATAAAACTTTAGCCAATTCAATTGCTTTGGAGTCTCATTTGAAGCGAGAAATTTCGCTTTGAAAGACCTAATGCTTCCATTTAGTACTTGGAGTTCAGTTGCTATCAGTGTACTGCTAGCCTGTTTCATTCAGCAATCATTGCAAGTGGAAGTCTTCGCTTTTAACAGCTTATCAATCACACTAGAGGTCAACTTTGCTGAAAGGACTCCCCAATGTTTCAACAGTTCAAGGTTATTAAGCAAAGAGCTATGGAACTGGCATTACTAAAAAAAAGTGGCATAAACTCGAGTGCTGTGTATTTGTATAGCTAAAGTGTTTACTAACAATACGATGAAACTTTGGCCTCACGTGAACTATGTAGTGTTTGACAAAGGTCTTTTATCAATAGTCATACACAACCCTGGATTTTGTGTAACGGAAATCCCATTATAAAAGTCTAACTAGCACCATAACGGGAACTTACCTGGAGAAAATAAAATTCCCCTTTTAGGGACAGCCACATGAACGCATTCAATCAGCATACAGTGGTCAGTTGCTATCTATACCGCTGTTTATTCATCTGTGCATCCTACGCTCATCACTTCTAACAGCAGTTCAAATACGCTATAAGTTTCTTTTTCTCTACGGAATCACAAGAATTTCAACACGTAAAGGATGCTAAGAAAAGAGCTATCAGTTATAGTACTGGCATTGCTGCTTCTAAGCTCTGGTGTAGACGCAAAGCGACACTGTGAGGCATCGATGGCTACCCAAATGCTTATATCAGCTGGAGTTTTCACCGGGGCTTTTGCTGGAACAATGGTTGCTGGGCCCGCCATCTTAAGTGAGTTTTGTTTTGATAAATTTATTTGTGCTTGCTAGAGGGTCGCTACCAGACAAAAAAGCTGTAAATAATGGTAATTTTGTAGGTGCTGTGGGCTTTGGATCAACCGGAATTGTTGGAGGAAGTTTTGCCGCTGGTTGGCAGTCAATCATCGGTAATGTAGCTGCCAAGTCCATTTTTGCAAAGCTGCAGAGTCTAGGTGAGTCAACTTACATATCTTTGAAGCCCATAACTTTTTTGCAACTTCAGTGTGTTATTGGGTAATTATCTCACATGCTTTTCACTTCCTGGCATTAACGATTTTTCTTTCATATATTCACAGGTATGACAGGAGTGAGCATGAAATCTGCTGCCGCTATTGCTGTTTGGGCAGCAAACAGTGAAATTGGTGAAGTGCTAGAATTAGCTTTAGGACTTCAGTGCTACGACTTGGCTGGTTGAAATTGTATCATCACAGAGTTTTATCTTGGCAATCATTCTTGTTTTATTCAAATCAAGCTTCATTGTCAGTCTTTTTTAAGTGTTTCTTATGCGTTTCCAGTTCCTCTTTGCCTTACAGGCTTTTACAGTTTCCCCTCGATCCAGATTTTCATGTTTGATTAAGCGAGTATCCAGTGTTTATTTCGTGCTCATCAAAACAGATCAATAAAAAAAATTCATCTATTGTCTGATTACAGCTTCAAATAACAGCCGCTAGTCTGAATCACGAGTCACAATATTGATTGTCGCCTGGATTATCGATTTTTGGTTTGCTGGTACACAAAGAGACCTAAAAACAAGGGACTTCCCCTGCTACCAACAATAAATAATGAGCAGTAGTCTTCACTGAGTAACTTCCAAGTATGAATTATTGATGTATTGTAATGGACTTTTGTCTGATTCTACAAAATTCTACTAATCTCAAGTATTATACCAGAGAGGACACTGTGCTGGTATGTCAGTGACAACTATGATCAGTTACTGTTAGATCAATTGGCAAGCACAGAGCCCACGGCGCAGACAAACTACACAAAATGCTGTTTGAATAGTGGCTTTATTCACCAACACCAAAGTGCTAGGGTGGCTATCCACTAGGGTGATTGGCAAGTCATGAATGAATAATAGCGATGAGGTACAAAAGTTCCAGCCTTATATAGGCAGGCTGGCAAGATATGATTTGCATATTATAGATAATAATACATATGCATGAAGTAACTAGACCAAGAATAATATATATATAAATAATCAATGAATCATGTGGTATAAGGCAACAAAATGTAAATGATGCAAAGTGGCTAAAGGGAGGAGTCCTAAGCGCAGTAATCAAAGTGTGGTCAGCCATTTCCAGCGCTATTTTATATGAGGACCACTTCCCTGGAGCTAAATGCCACAAAAGCTCATATAAGTCATCATTGACTGAAACAGCTTTTACTATCGTATTTAATATTTGTTCAATAAAATGAAGTTCTTTTTGCTCTAATACGTATGTTAAAATCTTTTGTTTCAATCTAGCATAAATTTTTATTTTATAAAGCTGAATTTTGCAGCTAAACTCTGTTTAAAAATTTTAAACACCATTGGAGGGATAACTCTCTATGGAGCAGCACTGGACATGGAGATGTTAGCCGATACATTTGGCAAAGATCACGTACCCTTTAATGCAAAAAGCGTTCACTTTCAGGCCGGTGAGCTTACGTGACCTTTTGTAATTGTATACTGAGTGCACGATTGCTTTAGTTACCATGTATATGGCAGACACCCGAAATTTTGAAGAGCCACTTAGTTTTGTAGCAAGAGCAAAATAATGATAAAATAAGAGGAGAAATCCTACTAAGATATCGGTGACTAATATTATTAAAAGTGCATTATTTACTCTTTGAAACAAGTGTTTTTGTTAATGTGTAGAAGCTGATGTAAATCAGCAACGCATGATATTGCGGGAGATTTGTGTAATACCAGTGACCCCCAGCCCCTTCCCTCCCCCTCAAACCCCTGACCCTGCACCCCTTGTCACCCCTGAAAGAGTGCAAAAGAATCCCTTCCCCTTGACTAGAAGTCTCCTTAAATATTAGAAGATAAATAACCCATCTATTCATCATGCATGCTCAAGTATACATGCTATACCAAGTGAGCCTGTGATAAATAGCCACTTGCATGAGTCATATGGAGATAAATGGCTACTATACCGAGTGAGCCTGTGATAAGTGGCCACCAATGAGAAGCCTGAGGTGATGCTAAACATAGGAGCCTGCTGAAGCCACACAAGGAGATGAGGGCTTGGAGCAGAACCCTAGCTAAAGGAGGAGGAGCCCTGGACTTATGCAATTCATGAGAGAATACACACATGGCACATTGTTTACTTTACATATATTTTCGTATTGATTGTAACTATTTGCTATTACATTGTTATAACTTGTGGGATTGGTTCACCCTAATAAGGGAGCGTGCCTTCCCGATCTCTTCCTATAAAAGGAATTGGCTGGAGATCAGAGAGACAGAAGTTATTGTGGATTGCTGAGAAGTTATTGTGGATTGCTGAGAAGTTATTGTGGATTGCTGAGAAGTTTTTGTGGATGGCTTATAGTATTAGTGGATTTGTTAGCAAACTTATATCTTGCTAAACAGAACGTGTATAATAAATTATTATTAACAAGGAACAGTTTTATCATTGTCTGGACATTAGCTATTGAAATCAGGAGTACATGGATGCCGTTGTGTCGGTGGTGTGAACACAAAACCACTACATTGGTGGCAGCAGTGGGATCTATAAACGGAAGAGACACAACGGAAAGAGAGATAAGAAGATAGAAATAGAAAGGAAGATAGAGAGAAGAGAAGGTAGGGAGAGAAGAAGACAGGGAGAGGAGACAGGAGAAAGAGGTAGGAGTTATAGCAAGCCTGTATACCCTGTAGACTACCTTCCCCCTCTTCAGAAGTTACACAGAGCCAGAATCTCCTGCATACTACTTCCCTTCTCCGAAGCTTTACCGAGACAGTATCCCTCTGTATACTGCCCCCTTCCCCCTCCAGAAGCTACCACGACCGATACCCTGTATACCAGTTTATTCTTGCCAAAACAGTCACCCCCCCCCCTAGCTTGCCATTGCATCGGACATGGCCTCCCAAAGAGCTAGGAGTGCCAGTAGAAACCCCGTCGGAGTGCAACCTATCGTAGCACTTGAAAAACTCACTGAAGCTCTGCAGATGTTGGTACAGCCTCCGCGAGGACCAATACAGACACCCTTTAAGGCCCCAAAGTACGACGGAACAGGAGACATCGAATATTTTGTTACTCAATTCATCAAGGTCGCAGACGCCAATGACTGGGGCCAAGCTACAGCCCTAATGCATCTCAGAGCAGCACTGAAGGATGAGGCATTAGAGTGTGGACACCCCCCTCCCCCCAACGTGGAAGGTATCTTTGCCTCCCTCCGTTCCCCGTTTCGGACTCACCCCTAAGGAAGCACAGGTCAAGCTAATTGTGCTGCGTCGTTCTGCCAAGGCCTCACTACAGCAACATGCCAACGAAGTGGAAAAATTATTTCGTGTGGCTTACGATGACCTACCCCCTCAAAGAGTCAACCGGCTGGTACTAGAGACTTTCGCCAACACTATTGGTAATGCCTATCTACAACGGCACCTGTTGGCAGTCCAACCACACACGATCGAAGAAGCTATTAGAGCTGGAAACGAATTCCTGCAAGTCAAATTCGAAGATAAACCCGCAAGAGTGAGGACAGTAGAAGAGGAGGAAGAAGACTTACCGCCACTCAGTGACTCCCCTCCCCAACCTCCCCCCCTAACCAAGTTCATCAGGCGGCCACCCTACTAGAGGACACCCTCATTGCCTTGATGAAGAACTGGCAGATGTGGACAGAAGCAGTGAAGCTCCAGTCAGAAGCATTGCAACAATAGCAACAACAAACCAACCAACCCCTTGCTGTTACTACCCCCCCCCCCCACCCTTCCCCTACACCCGCCCCATCCAGTGTTGGGGTGTGGCACTATTGGCCATTTAAAAAGAAGTTGCCCGGTCAACCCTTGGCCATCTACCCCTCCCCCCTCCCCTAACCATCAGTCGACAAAACGGGCGCCGCCCGCAGTAGGGAGACTGGCCCCTCACTGCCCCTGGGCACCCCCGCATTATCAAAGAAAGTTGGCTAGATTAGAACAGTACAACCCAATACTAGAGATTAACCCACCACTGAAAAGAAGACGGCATGTAGTACACAGAACCTTGGCAGCTGCCAATCACCCACCGGTACACCCCCCTCCAAGACATAGGAGTTGAAGAGCTCTGCTCACTGGTACCCCCACTCAACAATGGAGTAATATCGAGCTACTACCCTACTGCCCTGTATACCAAACAACCCCTTCTCAACGACAATGTCTTGCTGACCACGGTCACATGGTGTGCCACCCTACACAGGACGCAGAGCCATACACACCCCGTCAGTCATTTGCTAAGAAGGTACTCCCCCAACCCCGTTGGCCACTGAGCGACCCTCTCGTCCACGAAGTACATGCTCCCCTAACCCCCGACCCTCAGCAGTTAAGCCAGCTGACTTTTCTACCCCCCACCAGAGCGCCCTTACAAGGGAAGCTACTTCTTACCTGCTCGAATAGAGGGAAAGCCGGTGTCAGTACTCATTGATACTGGATGCACCACCAACTTCTTATCACAACACCTGTTTAATCGACTGGCTCCAACTACTAAGAACTCCCTGCAAGAAGGTGACTCACACGGTGTGCTGGCCGACGGATCTCACATCCCCTTTTTTGGTACCATCCGCCTACCCAGTCGGCTTCGAGATGTCAAAACGGAGGCTACCTTTGTCGCAGGCCAAATAAATGAGGATGCCATTCTGGGCAAGCCATTTCTCCCTTCTCATCAGTGTCGCATGAAGTTCGGCCTATTGGTGATAGAAGTTAATGGCCAAGAACTGCTGTGTACAGAACAGCAAGGCAGAGTACTGGCTACCGAGGTCCAGGTGATTAGAGACACTCAGATTCTCCCCCACACCAAAGCAGCCATACTGTGTCAAACGACTCACCCCATACACCTTCCCCTCGGTATCGTTGAAGGCGTCCCTGATTCCCCCCCTCAGCTGCCAGTCTTAGTACCCCTAATGACCGGCATCAGTTACTGGTGTGATGTCTCAACCCAACCAACCAACCGCTGGACTTGAAAGCTGGCAAAACAGTAGGAGGTACACCGGAGTATACAACAGTGATGTAGGATCACCAGTAGAGGAAGATGAGCCTACTTCCCCCTCCACAGCCATCCCTCCCCCCGTCCCTGAACATCTACATGAGCTGCACACTCAAGCACTAGGCAACTGTCACACCCTCCAGGAGGCGTTCAAATTGGCACAACTCTTGCACTCTTATGAGAAAGTATTCAGCAAAGGTGATCACGATGTAGGCCTTACCAACCTAGTAGTCCACCGCATCCCCCTGAAACCTGGCGCACAGCCCATCTGTCAGCATCCCACAGGCCAGGTCCTCATAAGGAGCGAGAGGCCGAGGAACAAGTAGCCAAGCTGCTCGAACGGGTTTTGATAGAACCTAGCACTGGCGCTTGGAGCTCCCCAGTAGTATTGGTGAAGAAGGATGGCACCTGGCGCTTCTGTATTGATTACCGACGTCTAAATGCTGTATCCCAACAAGACGCCTACCCCTTCCCCGGATAGATGAGAACCTAGACGCGCTGCCCGGAAGCTGTTATTTCAGTACCATTGACCTGGCAAGTGGGTATTGACAAGTGTCCCTCGATGAAGATGCCAGCAAAAAATCTGCCTTTTCAACTCAGTCAGGCCTGTACAAGTTAAAGATCCTCCCATTCGGTCTCACCTCTGCCCCAGGTACCTTCCAAAGACTCATGGAGTGAGTATTACACCGTCTCAATTGGAAGTCGCTCTTCCTATACCTGGATGACATTATCGCCATCAGCCCCGATTTCCCCGACTGCCGGCAAAAGTACTGCAACGACTTGAAGCAACAGGCCTCAATTTAAAACCCAGTAAATGCGAACTGCTACAGTCACAAGTTCGCTATCTTGGACATGTCGTCAGTGAGCATGGTGTCTCCACGGACCTGGAACAAATAGCCGTAGTTCGTGACTTGTCCACCCCCACCTGCCTTAAAGAACTCTAAGCATTCCTCTGTACAGTCGGATATTACCGACAATACCTCCCTTGCTTTTCCACTACGTCAAAGCCCCCGACCAAGTTAACCTGCAAGGATGTTCCATGGGAATGGACAACCCCTCAGGTCGAAGCTTTTGTACAGCTTAAAGCTGGACTGCTGTCCGCCCCCATTCTCGGCTACCCTGATGCCAACAGCCCATATATATTGGACACCGATGCAAGTGACGACTGTGTTAGAGCCGTCCTCTCACAACTACAGAAGGGTGAAGAAAGAGTGATAGCATTTTACAGAAAAACGCTGAGCCCCCTGAGCGCAACTATTGTGTCACTCTCAGAGAACTACTGGCAGGAGTCAAAGCCACAAAGCATTTTAGACCCTACCTTTACGGTCAAACCTTTCGGGTGAGAACAGATCATGCCTCCCTCATGAGGCTATGTAAGCAGAAGGAGCCGTCCAGCCAAGCAGCCAGGTGGCTCGAAACTCTGTCGGAGTTCCAGTTTACCATCGAGCACCGTAGTGGACAGTTGCATGGAAATGCTGACGGCCTTAGCAGACAGTGTCCCTCCGACTGTAAGCAATGTAATCACATTGCAGCCAAAGACGGAGGACCCACAAAAAATGGTACTACAAGCCTTACCCCACCCCTTTCCCCCTACCCCATCCACCCCAACCGACCTCACCCCGTCAAACCCCCGAGTGGTGGTTATCACTCGCCCCCACCCCCTGACACTAACCTGATGGACGTCCAGAGAACAGGCCGCCACCTGGTAGCAATCATTTATGAGGCGGTGAAGAATAATGTCCCTATTCACCCACAGCAGTTGGAACTCAGAAGTACTGAACTCCGCCAGCTGAAGAAATGTCAGCACTTTATGCAGATCTGTCCAGATGGTATCCTAGAAGTACATGTACACCAATCCAGAAAAAATAAAGCCCACTGGTGTGCTGTGTGCCCCCCAGCCTGAGAAGCATAGTGGTGTGGGAGACACATGTCCTGGCCCACCAAGGCATACAACAGACATTAAAGATAGTAGGCCTCACATGGTAATGGCCGGGTATGACCGCGGATGTACGGAGAGCCATTAATAGCTGCAAAACCTGCCAAAGAGCTAAGCATGGCGGTACAAAACCCAACCCGACCCAGCAACGAATGTATGCCGGCCGCCCCCGGCAAAAGTTGGCTGTAGACCTGGTGGGTCCCCTCTCTGAGACCGACGGAGGAAACAAGTGGATATTCGGCTTAACCGACCACTTTAACCGTTGGCAAGATGCCCTCCCCCTTCCTGATGCTACCGCCTCTGTAGTCACCACCGCCCTCGACGAACACGTGTTCTGCTACTTCGGAACCCGAGCAGATGCACACCATTCAGGGTGCTCACTTTGAATCGAGCCTCATGCACGAACTCTGTACTCTCTGGCGGGTAAAAAAAGACCCGGACCACTCCCTACCCCCCCCCCCCCAAGCCAGCGGTGTCGTAGAGCGCAATAATAGGGTATTAGGAGATGCCCTACGCTCTCTCCTATTGAAGAGACAACCCGGAGAATGGGACTTGACTCTCTTCCAAATAATGAGGGCATTCTGTGCCACCCCCCATTCTACTACAGGTGAAACGCCAAACTTCTTGATGATGGGAAGGGAGTTACTGCTTCCCGACCAAATAACTTATCACCCTCCTTGGTTAAGTGTGTTCGTGTACACGAATACGCTCAAACCTTACGAGAGGGACTCAAAGAGGTTCATGAGGCCCTCCGGATGGAGCAGCCACAGATACGGGGAGACGATGGAGAGGAGCCATCTCTATTCAAGTGGGTGATGAAGTACGGTTGGAAAACCGGAGGAGAAGAAAAGGCGAAAATCCAAAACTCCAACCCAAATTTGTGGGCCCCTATATAGTACAGGAAGCCTACAGTAACCACACATATCTGATCAATCGACATGGCCAACAATCAGTTCAAAACGGCAGCCGCCTAAAACCCTACAGAGCCTGTCTGGAGCCGTACGGACAAGCCCCTGCAGCTTTAGAGCCCGTCCGCCGCCCTGACTTGCGCGGCGCTGCCCCTCCCCCTTTACAAGAGATACCCATTCCACCCCTGGACCTTCCGATGCCTCACCCCATCTATATGGCACCCCCCCTTCCCTCCAATCTCTCCCCCAGCTGAGAGACCAGTACCCAGAGCACACCAATCTATAGAGGAGGTTTCACCTAAACCCCCCCCCCCCCCAGCAGAAATCAACCAAACCGGACAAGCACTGGCCAAGCTGAAGGCCATACAGTAAATGCAGAAGTTGTCCCGCCGTCCGTCATACACCCCCCCCCCCCCTTTAGCTCCAGCACCTACAGGCCACCCTAGACAAAACGTAGGGCCACCCCAGCGATATGGCCAACCTTCGTGTCACAAAGTCACTGCAAGAGATGACAAATCATATGAGGAAGGAACCAGACTACTGGCTGAAGTTAAGGTGTTCACCACTACGCCTGAAGATCACACACCCCCTTTCCTAGTCTCAAAAGAATTGCTAGAATCTCCCCTACCCCCGACCAAAATCCAACTGACTACTTCCACTCTCCACCCCTGTAGGACCCACCAAAGATACCCCTCTCTTTCCCCCCTGTCATAAGTCGGACCCCCAAGCAGCAGAGCAAACCAGTTTGCAGCTGGCCAGTCAAGAAAACATTGCCCTTTTGTCTGCGAACCTGCCCGCTGAGCAGTCTGCCTATTTGCTGCGACTCCTCCAAATTTATTTAAAAAAAATTTCAACCCGAACCCCGAGTACGTGCTTACAGCTAGAGGATGATGAAAACAACCTCCTCCTAGAAGCCAACTTAGCTGAGGATCAGCCACCCTCCCGTCACCTCGAGGATCAGCTACTAGAGGTTGCAGGAGAGCTATTACCTACTACCTCACCAGCCGTTATGTCAGAAAGTTGGTCTGGTGAGATGAAAAACGCCAACGACCAGTGGATGCTTGAGAGCGCTATGGCCAGTGACTCCTCAGCTCTCACCACACTTGAGTCTTCTCCCCCCCACCCAACCTAGAGGAGTTCCCACCCCCCGTCCCCCACCCAAGACACTCCCGACTGCCCTTCCCTTGGTCTCCACCTTAACCATTCCCCAAACGACTACCAAGATTAGTTACAGCCAATGTCTTAAACCCCCCCCCCCCCCCCAAGCCATTACCACCTTCAGCCAGTGATCGCGGCTCTACCCCGGCTCGGGCTCGGCTCAAGAGAACCCCATATCAAGTCGTAGAGCTTGAGGCTGCATCGTCCAGTCAATTAGCTACAAAAGCTAGGAAAAATCTGTGTGCAGACAATTAGCTTCCCACCAATTAATTATCCGTATTCCTTATCTAAAATATATTATCCCTGGTGAGGTACACCCACAAATCTTGTGTATTAATAAATTAGAGACGGTGTCACTAATGGAGTGGAGTATGTGGGAGATTTGTGTGAAACCAGTGACCCCCAGCCCTTCCCTCCTCCCTCAACCCCCTTACCCTGCACCCTTTGTCGCCCCTGAAAGAGTTACAAAAGAACCCCTTCCCCTTGACTAGAAGTCTCCCTAAATATTATAAGCTAAATAATTCTTCTATTCATCATGCAGGCTCAAGTATACATGCTATACCAAGTGAGCCTGTGATAAATAGCCATCTTCATGAGTCATTTGGAGATAAATGGCTACTATACCGAGAGAGTATGTCATAAATGGCTTTTATACCGAGAGAGTCTGTTATAAATGGTCACCAATAAGAAGTCTGAGTTGATGCTAAAGGTAGGAGCCTGCTATAGCCACGCAAGGAGATGAGGGCATTGGAGCAGAACCCGAGCTAAAGGAAGAGGAGCCCTGGACTTATGCAATTCATGAGAAAATACACACATGGCACATTGTTTACTTTGCATATATTTTTGTATTGGTTGTAACTATTTGCTATTACATTGTTATAACTTGTGGGATTGGTTCACCCTAATAAGGGAATTTGCCTTCCTGATCTCTTCTTATAAAAGGAATTGGTGGAGATCAGAGAGACAGAAGTTATTGTGGATTGCTGAGAAGTTATTGTGGATTGCTGAGAAGTTATTGTGGATTGCTGAGAAGTTTTTGTGGATGGATTATAGTATTAGTGGATTTGTTAGCATACTTATATCTTGCTAAGCAGGTTGTGTATAATAAATTATTATTAACAATAACCGTTTATCATTGTCTGAACATTAGCTATTGAAATCAGGAGTACATGGACGCCGTTGTGTCGGTGGTGTAAACAGAAAAACACTACAATATGAAAAAAAGAACAAACTAATCCGCATTGGTATTTAATTTACATACTATTTGTTACTATTTTTCTTTCGTCGTAAACAGCTGACTGAAAAACAAAAACCTGCAAGCATTAATGTAGGAGCAGGTATCCGGCATTGAGTCAAAGGACAAGGTTGTCTTTTGGTTCAAAGTTTCTTTTGTTGGCACCAGTTACCATGAAAACCTGCGTCATACCTTTTGTGTGCACCAGGTGTTACGATTTAATTTTAAATAGCTTTTTTTGAACTAAGTATTTATTGTGCAAGGGTTGTTTAAACTATGATTTGTATGGTTATTTATTTCTTGGGTTTGAGTATTTTATAAACATGTTAGGAGAACCTGGATAGGGGAATTTTTTGTGCATGAGTTAGTATTGCTAATAATTTAATTTGCAATTGTATGATTAACTAAGTAACAATTGTGCAGGGATTCTTTCATTAGGGTTTGTGTGATAATTTAGATTGTGGAGTTTGAATATTGCAAGTAGTAATATATGAGCAGATCTCCCTACCAAGTGTTTTTTTGTGGGGTCATAATCTGGGGTTATGCAATGGGTTATGGCGTTGAATGAATTCGCCGAGTTTATATTGTGTTTTATTTGAGGGGTACTTGAGTGGCATTTGAGTGGCATTTAAGTGGCATTCGAGTTTTGATTATTATTTTACTTAATTTGAACTTATATGGTATATAGATTTTGAATGTATGGCATCTAAGTTATGATAATTTTTTACATAATTGTATACATAATTATAACTCATAGGATGTCTAGATTTTGAATGTAAGGCATTTAAGGTTTGATAATTTTTTGTAATTCCGAGTCATACGATATCTTGAGAGAGAGGAGAGAGAGGAAATATATCTACATTGAATAAATACAGTGATTAAAAATGAAAGAATATGTGAATATATACATTTATTGGGTAATAAGTAGGGAAAATCTCATATAATATAGCTAGAGTCAGTAAATACTAAGTTACTGAAGTTTTTAGATATTTCAACTGGATAAAAAAGTACAGTCACTCGTATAATGCTTAGGATAGGAAGATCTTCAAATGTTTTGCAAAACCGGAACTTTTGGTGAGTTAATCACCTGAGAACCTTTAGACTTTTCTATGAATTATTATATGATTATATAGACTTATTGTATAATAAGTAGGGAAAATCTTTCCATATAATATAGTTAGAGTCGGTAAATAGTAAGTAATACAAAACAGTACAACTTGTAATGTCAATGAATACACAGGCTTTTTTTTATTCATTCATTATCCGCTTGAAACTACCTGTTGTCAGCATTTGATATTGAGTTTACATACCATCAACACCAAGTGGTTCATCAAAATCTTGTAATTCGTTTTCTAGGAATTCCTTAAGAACTTCATCCTCATTATTCGTTTTTGTTAGCACCTCATTGGAACTTGTTTGTGTGCAATATTGCTCCCAATCACTAGCGTTGGTTGAAGAAATGAAGACAACATTGTGGTATGGAATAGGATTTCCATTCTTACTCTGTTTTTTTCCTTTGTATATCATCACACCAGGTGCACATCTTTTAGCTTCCTCGTTATATCTGATTGGTAGTAAAAGCGTTCTCGTCTCTCTTTTTCCATTCTTTTCAGTGACATAGCGAATGCAATTTACAATGGATTCTTCTTCATTGAATCGGAAAGGAATGAATCTTTCTACAACTTCGATGTAAGCAAAAATGGAACAATCTTTGAAATTACTGAGATACTCGATGTCGTAAGCGAGTTTGAGTTCTTCTTCACTCATTTTTCTCAGTTTTTCAGCTTCAGCAGTAGCTTCCATTGTGGTTAATCGTTTTGTACTGATACGTTTGACATTGTAGTAAGTAGTCTCTGGTTTTTTTGAGTTTTCCATCTCACCCAAGTACAAAATGTTGAAAGGTAATGGGTAGTTATCCACATTGAAGCTTTCAACTACTCTACTTGGACAAACAACTTTCTGAAAATTCGCTCCAGTTGAATTATCAAGATAAGTGAGAATGTAGTAGTTTCCGTATGCACCAGTACTCTGCTCAATAGAAACGATTTGCAAAACTGATGGAACAGGAAGTGATGCTAGTGTAAGAAACCCTCCAATCTTTTTCAAATCACATGTCTTCCATTTTTGGAGAGATTTGGCCATCTTGAGAGCTCTGTCAGCATCAGTGAGCAATTCTTTTTGTTCCATATTGTTTGATGTTGTGGGTAAAACCAGTTTTGGAAGAGCTCGTCTCTTTATCGCTGCTTCTTTTGTGACAGAGTTAGAATTTTTTCTTTTGGGTGTTTTGAACGTTTTTTGTTTGTTTTCGATTGGCTTTAAATCCGTGTAAGAAGCAGAAAAATCCTCCATAGTGTTCTAAAAAAGAAAGAAATAACATATAATTCAGCTTTTCATGTGGAACTAAAAGATTATTTATTTCATACTTTACATTATAGCTAAACTAATTTTGATCTTTGTTAGGTAGGGAATAATAAGTTTTTAAATTTTACCTTTTATAAAGAGAAAGTTTCTAGTAGTTGCAATGGAAAGTGTAGTAGATGTTGCTCCTCCGATCACTGTTGTAGAACTGGATGCTTTCTGTGTGAAAACAGTGGCTCTTAAATAGCTAAAGTTGCACTGGTTGAACTCTATGAATAGCAACCTTCTTTATAATATAACTATGAATCAGAATTTTGTCCACGCGAAAACCAATGTTTTCGCGGGAATAAATAATTTATTTTCACGCGAATGGAAACAGTTGTTTTCGCGGGAATAAATAATTTATTTTCACGCGAATGGAAACAGTTGTTTTCGCGGGAATAAATAATTTATTTTCACGTGAATAGAAACTGTTGCTTTCGCGGGAATACAAATTTTATTTTCACGCGGATACAAACCAATGCTTTCGCGGGAATAAATACTTTATTTTCACGCGAAAGCAACAGTTTCTATTCGCGTGAAAATAAATTATTTATTCCCGCGAAAACAACGGTTTCCATTCGCGTGAAAATAAAGTATTTATTCCCGCGAAAGCATTGGTTTGTATCCGCGTGAAAATAAAATTTGTATTCCCGCGAAAGCAACAGTTTCTATTCGCGTGAAAATAAATTATTTATTCCCGCGAAAACAACAGTTTCCATTTGCGTGAAAATAAAGTATTTATTCCCGCGAAAACATTGGTTTGTATCCGCGTTAAAATAAAATTTGTATTCCCGCGAAAGCAACAGTTTCTATTCGCGTGAAAATAAATTATTTATTCCCGCGAAAACAACTGTTTCCATTCGCGTGAAAATAAAGTCTTTATTCCCGCGAAAGCATTGGTTTGTATCCGCGTGGAAATAAAATTTGTATTCCCGCGAAAGCAACAGTTTCTATTCGCGTGAAAATAATTTATTTATTCCCGCGAAAACAACTGTTTCCATTCGCGTGAAAATAAAGTCTTTATTCCCGCGAAAGCATTGGTTTGTATCCGCGTGAAAATAAAATCTGTATTCCCGCGAAAGCAACAGTTTCTATTCGCGTGAAAATAATTTATTTATTCCCGCGAAAACAACTGTTTCCATTCTCGTGAAAATAAAGTCTTTATTCCCGCGAAAGCATTGGTTTGTATCCGTGTGAAAATAAAATTTGTATTCCCGCGAAAGCAACAGTTTCTATTCGTGTGAAAATAAATTATTTATTCCTGCGAAAACAACTGTTTCCATTCGCGTGAAAATAAAGTCTTTATTCCCGCGAAAGCATTGGTTTGTATCCGCGTGAAAATAAAATTTGTATTCCCGCGAAAGCAACAGTTTCTATTCGCGTGAAAATAATTTATTTATTCCCGCGAAAGCAACGGTTTCCATTCGCGTGAAAATAAATTGTTTATTCCCGTGAAAGCATTGGTTTTCGCGTGGACAAAATTCTGATTCATAGTTATATTATAAAGAAGGTTGGTATTCATAGAGTTCAACCAGTGCAGCTTTACCTATTTAAGAGCCACTGTTTTCACACAGAAAGCATCCAGTTCTACAACAGTGATCGGAGGAGCAACATCTACTACTACATCCACTGACTATTAAAAGTTTTTCTGTGTGAATTTGAAAATTTTCATTGAAGCTAAGACTTAATTATCTGTCTTAATTATCTCACTTAAGTTTTTGTCTACTTAAAAAGTAATGCTTTCACATAATAAATCACTCATTCTAACAACAGTAACTGAAGCCTCAGCATCTACTATATAATATACCAACTGACTACTAGGAGTTTTATTCACAAGGTAAAATTTATTAGCTGAGACATTTAACTTACCTTTTTATGTGCTATTGTCACTTCTATTAAAAAGTAATGATTTTATTGTTATTATAGTGCTATGGAAACAGAAGAGGATGATACTGATGTAGACATACATAAGGAATGGGAATGGCTCATGAAAAATCAAAATGGTATCAGTTTTTCAAACGCTGATAATGAATACATGAATGATGAATGCAATGCTGAATATGAAAATGAAATGGAGATGGAACTTGAAAATGCTTTTCAAGACAAACCTTCGACTTTTCAAGTTTCAGCAACTACTGAAAATACAATAGCCTTTGATAAGCAGTAAGTTTTTAAAATCATAAATTAATAACATTAGTAGAGTAATTTTTTTGCTGTTTTTTTTATACTCATCTCATGAATCAGCAAAAATAATGCGTTATCTCTTTATTGTAGACAGGACTCAGAATATCAGAAAATTAATGTAAAAGAGGGAGTTGGGAATTCATCTCATAGTAAACAGTAAGTTTTTAAAAACTTAACTAATAATAATGTTTGAGTCTTTTTTCCTAATTCCATTTTAAAAATTAATTGATAATGGTGTTTAAGTCATTTTTTTCTTCTGTTACATTTTATATAAAATGTATGTGAATGTTTTATAGAACAACTATTATGTGGTAACATTTCTATTGTAGACAAAGTTTAAATTATCGGGAGGAGAATGTAGAAGAAAAAAACCCTGAAATTTCCCCTAATTGGAAATGGTTAGAAGAAAATCTCATTTGTTTTCGTTTACCCGATGAAACAATCAATCAAATAGGATTTGGTGCTGAGCCTTCACCACCAAAGACTAGCATAATAGCTCAAGATATAGAGCCGGTTGTGGAGGAGATAGTTGAAGAAAATGAGAATGATCCAATGATAGAAAATGAAGAAGAAGAAGAAGAAGAAGAAGAGGAAGAAGCACAAGAGGAAGAACAAGAAGAAGAAGAAATGGAAGATTTAAATTTTGAAAGACCTACCCGAGCATCAACCCTAGGTATTGTTGATGATAGCACAGCTCCAACTTTTCAAGATGAAGAATGGGATGATTTGATAGCTAGATATTGGGGAGCTATGAAAACGAAACATAGAGCTGGAAAAGTCATAGAACTTTTAAATGTAAGACTTTGGGATGGGATTCCAAGAGACCAAGCTGATACCTACCAAAATGACTATCATGATTCAAGAGTGTTAGAATTGCTAAAAAAAGTTTGGAGACAATTGAGCTCGAGAGCAAAAGTCAACTGTAGCGTAGGTTGTATACTAGAAAATAAAAATGATGGTGAACTCCGATACTTTCACTCATCATCAAACAATGCTACCGTATATCCAAAAGCTAAACTGATTGAAACTGAAGGAGATCTTGATGACTTCTTTGTTGATGTTATGGAGACTGATCATCGTACAAATAGCTTGAGACGGAGACCAAATACGACTTGGAGATTGATGTTAATCACAAACATTTCGTTTCATTTCTACAAACTACTCGGAATGGGGAAAGTTGGATCACCACCAGAGCATTTACCCTCTCACCTCCTTAACAACAGACACATACGAACCATGTTAAAAAACACAAAAGGGAAACGAATTACCGACAATCTTTGTTTTTTTAGATGTCTAGCATTACACAAAGAACTACAAAAAAACGGTGGAATTGCAAAAGATCCGATAATTAAGGAGGTGAAGGAGTACCAACAACAATATCATAGTTTCATCTATGGTGATAGTGGTAAAAGGTGTGATGGGAAAGGAGTGACAGAAGCTGATTTATTGCTTTTGGAGCGAGCATTTCAACTGAAGATAACAGTGTTTTCTTTAAATGATGATATGACTTCAACAGTTATTTGGAATTCAAACTCCAGTTATAAGGAGAATCTATATTTGGATCTTTATATCAATCACTTCAGTCTTATTACAAACTTGGAAGGATATGTCAAAGCCTACAGATGTCCAACCTGTTCTACTTGTTATGATAGATTGGGGAATCTGAAAAGACACAGATGTTCAATCTCAGAGGCAACAACTATGCAGTTTTCTGGAGGGCAATACAGTCCTACTGCTACAATATTCGACAAACTGAAGGTTCAATTCGGGATAGATATCGGGTCAGATGATTCCTTGAGATACTATCCATTTTTTGCAACATTTGACATAGAGTGTTTGTTACCTAATAGCGAAAAAGATCGAGATACAGACACAACCATTTACACGAATGAGCATAAACTTTTAAGTATTTCAATTTGTTCAAATGTACCAGGCTTCAACAACCCGCGTTGTATTGTCAATAATGGGGATGATGATGAATGCGTTGGAAAGTTCATTGAATACTTGGATGATATTAGTGAAGAATCATATAGCCGATTGGAAAAACAATTTTTGCGAATCATAAAACAGATAGAAGGTGAATTACAACGACTGGAAGAAGCTGAAGAAAAGTTTCGTAGTGATTTTGAAAAAAATCGTTTCAGACGTAGAACAGGAGCTGAAAAAGTTCTGGATGATTTGTACAGCTATATGAAAAAACTCCCTATTCTAGGTTTCAATTCACAGACTTATGATGTCAATGTGATGAAAGGAAAACTGCTTCAAAAATTGAAAGATGTCTCCGACACAGATTTTGATTTTGTTATAAAAAAAGGAACCAAGATGCCTGTTATCGGAATAGGATCTTTTTTGTTTTTAGATTGTACAAACTTCATCGCTCCTGGATATAGCTATGAAATGTATCTCAAAGCATACAAATGTGAAACCGGAAAAGGATTTTTTCCTTATGAATGGATGAAAGACTTGAAACAACTTAATCAAGAACATCTACCTCCAAGAGAAGCTTTTTACAGTTCTTTAAAACAAAAGAATATCAGTGAAGAAGAGTACATAATTTGTCAAGAAGCATGGAAAAATAACGACATGAAGACAATGAGGGATTTTTTAAAATGGTACAACAACTTGGATGTAAAACCATTTGTTCAAGCGTTGGAAAGACAAAGATCAATCTACAGAGAGCATGGGATTGATATGTTAAAAGATGGTATATCTTTACCAGGATTAGCGATTCGATGGATGTTTACCAAAGCACCTCAACCACCCCCTCCATACCTCTCTACATACTTGAATTTTGATGAACTTGGTAACTCGTTTCGTCAGACTCTCCCAATTTGTCTGCTTGACAACTGCAATGCAGAACTTTATCCTCTAATAAAGAAAAATATAGTTGGTGGGCCAAGTCTAGTGATGCATAGATATCACGAAAAAGGTATAACTAAAATTAGAGAACATTGGTTGGGAAAAGAAGCAAAGATTTGTGATAGAATCTATGGAGTTGATGCAAATGCGCTCTATTTATGGTGTATGATGCAATCAATGCCTACTGGCTATCCTCGAAGAAGAAAAATCGAAAACTCCTTTGTCGCTGAACCAGTAAAATTTAGCAAGATAGCTCATAGCTGGTTACAGTTCCAAATGTTCTCAAAAAAAATCAATATCAGACATCAGCTCAATGGAGGAGAAGTTACTCTCGGACAGCGAGGATTACCAGTTGATGGTTTCTGTGTTGAAAATCGTCATGTCTTTCAATTCCACGGATGTTTTTGGCATGGACACGACTGCTCTTATAACAACGCTAAAGAGCAAGAGCTTCAAGCTAGTGGAAGAAAATCAAAAGCAAATCTGTTTAAAACTACGATGGAAAATGAAGAATATCTTCGAGCATTAGGTTACACTGTAATCTCGATTTGGGAGTGTGACTGGATGAAGCGTGTAAAAACTCATACAAATTTACAAAAATTTGTCAACACGTTTTACAATTCTTTCTACCCTAAAATACTTGAAAAAAAGCTGAATCAAGAAGAAGTGTTGGAGAGAGTTCAATCAGAAGAATTCTTTGGATTTGTTGAATGTGACATCGAAGTTCCTGAGGAAGAGGAAGAAAAGTTCTCCGAAATGCCTCCGATTTTTAAAAATACGATGTTAACCAGAGAACACTTGAGCGATGAAATGAAAGTCTTTGCTGAAGCCGAAGGGTTTTTAAAGACTCCTCAACGCTCATTAGTTGGAAGTATGTACGGAGATAAGATATTGCTAATGAGTCCTTCGTTGAAATGGTACTTGAAACAAGGATTGAAAGTCACCAAAGTTTATCAGCTAATAGAATATATTCCTAGAAAAGCTTTTGAAGCTTTTGGAACATCGGTTTCAGATGCTAGGAGAATGGGAGATGCAGACCCTAGTCAAGAATTACTCGCTACTACTAGCAAGTTGGTAGGAAATGCTGCTTATGGAAAAACAATCACTGATAAAGAAAAACATACCACCATCAAGTTCATCGAAGGCGCCAGAAAAGCTTCATTTCGTATCAGAGGAAACAAATTTATCGCCATGGAAGAGATAGCAGATGATTTTTATGAAATCGTAACCTGTAAACAGCTAGTAAGTTTTAAAACAATTATTTTGCAATTCAAAATTTATATTCCACAAGTTTACTTTGCTAATCAGTATCACCATCATTTCAGCTAACTATGAATGTTCCAGTACACCTGGGTTTCTCCGTGCTACAGTATGCTAAACTGAGAATGCTACAGTTTTACTACGACTTTATGGATAAGTAAGTGAAACCTAATTCCCTACCATTATTATGTGTAAGTAAGTAAAACTTCCAAATAATTGAAATCGAAACAAACTTTTTATTTATAGATATATTGACAGAAGTGATTTCCAATATGTTGAAATGGATACAGATAGCGCATACATGGCGTTGAGCGGAACATTAGAAACACTGGTAAAACCAAGTATGAAAAAAGAGTTTTACAATGAATATGGTGATTGGTTTCCACGCCCATACTGTGACAAACATAGGGATGAGTTTTTAAGAACCAAAACAATGGGTTTAGAATGGAGCACGCAAGACTGTTGTGAAAAAGTACTAAAACACGGAAAAAGAACACCCGGGCTGTTTAAAGAGGAATTTACCGGAGATGGAATTGTTGCACTTAACTCTAAATCCTATTACTGCTGGGGAGAAAAAGGAAACAAGTTTAGCTCAAAAGGTTTGAACAAACGAATTAATCAATTGAACAAAGACAGTTATCTAAATGTATTGAACACAAAAAAGTCGTTTATGGGTAAAAATCGAGGATTTGTAGTAAAGGATCAAAAAATGTTGACATACAACCAAATAAAACGTGGTCTCACATATTTTTATGCTAAAAGACGAGTGTGTTCTGATGGAGTATCTACCGAGCCTACTTTGGCTTAAATAAAAACCTTCATAATAGACTTCTTTTACCACAGTTACTATAACTATATATATATGTGTATATATGTATATAAAATACAAAAAATCTTTCATCATCCTTATAAATATCGATAAAGAATAGATGAATATTTAACTTTATCTTCCGATATATTTTATAGCATTCAATGTATATATGAGTTCGAATTATGTATCTAGCTATATTATATGAGGAGATTTTGCCCCTACTTATTATGTAATAAATGTATATAGTCATACATTGATTCGCTTTTAATCAATGAATTTATTCAAGGTAGATACATCTCCTCTCTCCTCTCTCTCTCAAGATGCTATATGAGCTCGAGTTATGAAAAGAAATTATCAAAACTTAAATGCCATACATTCAAAATGTATATACCATATAAGTTCAAATTAAGTAAAATAATAATCAAAACTCGAATGCTACTTAAATACCACTCAAATGCCACTCAAGTACCCCTCAAATAAAACACAATATAAACTCGGCGAATTCATTCAACGCCGTAACCCATTGCATAACCCCAGATTATGACCCCACAAAAAAACACTTGGTAGGGAGATCTGCTCATATCTTACTACTATTGCATGAAAATGAAGTGTTGTATAATTGTATCGTTGTTGATAGACAAGTTTGTACATATTCATGTTCATATTTATATTGATGTCTATAATGGAATCCGTTTATGTTTACGTACATGTCCATATAAGTTTCCATTGATGTCCATATTAAAATCTATATCCATGTTCATGACCGTAATTATTTATATATATATATGTATATATATATAAATAATTACGGTCATGAACATGGATATACTTTCACTTACTTACTTATATATATATATATATATATATATATATATATATATATATATATATATATATATATATATATATATATATATATATATATATATATATATATATATATATATATATATATATATATATATATATATATATATATATATATATATATATATATATATATATACATATATATATATATATATAAGTAAGTAAGTGAAAGTATGACTGGGGCACAGGATGTGCACAGGGGCTTAGACTAAATAGAAACAATCAAATAAATAAATAATAAATAATTAATTGTTAATATTAGTTGCCCGAGAGATGGAAAAATCAGTCAAGACTGGAGCAAGTAAGACAGTGCTCAACAAGAAAAAATCGAGGAGCTAGATACTAAAAGGTAAAATAGTAAAAGATGTTAAAACTATTGGCTGACTACAAGTTGTTTCATGTGCTAGAAAAAAAGATGGAAAAAGAAAATAATTCTAGGCACAATCATCAGGTCGGCTCTCAGCTGTAAAATGGTGGAACAGGAAACAGTAGTTCAGACCGGAAATATTAAGTGCACAAGGATCGTATAGTTAATATGTTGTTAAGGGTGCACGGGCGTCAAAGGTGGCTAAGGGCATAGAGCTACGCCTGGCTGAGAGTAAATTTATTAGAGTGTCGGCAGGTGGTGACAACTTCACTCCTGCTGTTGAGGGAAGACAACTCTGGTTGAAAGATGATATAGAATTTTTCAGCCGTACAAAGGTGACATTTCTTATCAGTGTTAGAATACGCTCTGGCATGGGATAAAATTCTCCATTTGATGTTAAATTGGGTGCATGACTCTTTGAGTAACCAGATATGCTTGCTCAGCTCAGTGGAGTTTCTTTTGCTGGCAGTATTAAAAGATGTTTTGTGGTTTCTATATCTAGTTTTAAATTCTCCTTCGGTTAGGCCAACATATGTTTCGACTTTGTTATTAGCTGTGACTGTGGCCTGGTAAATGACACTTTTAATCTGGCAGTTGCCAGAGTTTTATGTACCAGAGTTTTAAAATACTGTGAGAAAACGCAAACTTTAAACATACTCTGTATGTTTTTAAAAGCAAATTATTACTGGTTAAAATGATTTATTTGTTAATCATGTTTGTTATTACTTGAACTTAACTAAGCATTTTAATAGTTGCACTATTGCACTATCTACTACAATATTTATTTGCAACTATACTTACAAGTATCAAAAGAAACAGTTTTCGAGTGTTTACAAGAAACTAAGATTTATATGATTGAAAATCGCGTCGTTGTGTTATCTGTCGTATTGCTGATTCAATTATTATTTGTTTAATAATACTTGAACATGAATAAGAGTTTCAATTGTAGAACTATTGCACCATCCCCTACATTGTTTATTCGCAACTATACTAACAAGTATCAAAAGAAACAATCGGCAAATGTTTACGAGACTAAGCTTTATTCCCCATCGGAAACCTGATTGAAAAACACGAAGATAAACGCTGAACAAACTGGCGATTCATCATAGTCAAGAATGGTTTTTGTCCCATTCTCAAACAAATCAAATTTTACGAGAGTGCTTCTTTTTGATTCGCTTTACGCTTCACAAAAGTAATGAATGATACGTATTCACTGATATGAAAGTGCTATGTGAATATTCTAGAAGGTGCGCTCACTCAACATTGTTAAATTTCAGACACTGTTTGTTTTGTTACCCAATTAAAGATGATTACATTTTGTTTGTTATAAACAAAACTTTTAGACTGAAAAATCTGGTATAGTACTATTGTATTTATTTTACATCCCAGCTGACTTTTAAGTGTAAATTTGCTGGTTTTTTTGTCCTAATCTGTTTTAAAGTGGTAAGAGTTGTCAGTGGATATATTGGATCTTATAATTAATACAGTATATAATTAACAAGACATGGATTATAAATACAAACAGATATTGTATTCCTATGACTGATATAGGGTAGAGAGTACACACAGATGCATAGGGAAAAATCTAAAACAACTGAATAAATAATTGTTGTTATTATTGGTTATCCATGATATGTCATAAATGAATTGAATGAAACAGTGCTAAACAAGAAAAGTTTAAGAGCTATATAAAACTATATTTATCCATAGGTAGTATGGAGGTAGAAAAATCTGAAAATATTGCTTTTTAGGTACATACCGTTTATTATTGCTATGTTTCAAGTTATTTATTTAAACAAAACAGAACAAGCAAGCGACACATATTTTTGGAAGGACTGCTCTCCGCCCCCACCGTCAGCTACCCCAATGCAAATAATCCGTACACAATAGATACCGATGTCAGTGATAACGGCGTCGGAGCCGTCCTCTCTCAGATACAAAATGGTGGAGAGCGAGTACTTGCCTACTATAGTAAGACGCTCAGTCCTCCTGAACGTAACTGTGGCGTCACCCGAAAAGAATTACTAGCCGTGGTCAAAGCAACCAAGCACTTCAGACCCTACATCTACAGACAAGACCTTTCAAATTCAGACAGACCATGCCTCTCTCATGTGGTTATGTAAAAGGAAGGAACTGTCCAGCCAAGTAGCTCGATGGCTCGAGACCCTGTCCAAGTTTCAGTTCAAAATTGAAGACCGTAGTGGACACCTGCATGGTAATGCAGACAGACTCAGTAGGCAGTGATTCCCGGACTGCAGGCAATGTGGACACATTGAAGCAAGAGATGGTGGACATACGAAAAAATAAACAGTCCAAACTCCCCCCAACCTTCCCCTTACCCCATTTACCAACCTGCACTAAGCAACTTCATTTTCCCCAGACCCAAAAGAGACACTTTTGCTGGCTCATGCCCACTACCCCTGAAACAGACGTAATGTATGCTCAAAAGACTGGCCATCACCCTGTGGCAGTCAGATACGAAGCCATTAAGACTAACTCCCTCATTGATCCCTCCCAGTTAGAACTAGGCAGCAATGTGTTACGGCAGCTACAGAAACGTCAACACTCTATGCAACTCCGGCCGGATGGCATCCTGGAGATACACCGAGCAGAACAACACAGATCACACTGACGTGCTGTATGCCCCCAAGTCTCAGAGGGGAGTTGGTCTGGAAACCTCACGTCATACCCCACCCCCCCCTCCAAGGCATCCAAAGTACTCCCAAAAGGCTCAACCTTACTTGGTTTTGGCCAGGCATGACCACTGATATACGAAAAGCAATCAACAGCTGCGAGATGTGCCTGCTAGACAAGCTTGGTGGATCGAGACCGGCAATGAATGTATGCTGGCCGTGACAAAAGTTGGCCGTAGATCTAGTCGGCCCGTTTTCAGAGACAGATAGGAGTAACGAGTGGATCTTTGCTTTGACGGACCTCTTCACCCGCTTGCAAGGTGCCCTTCCCCTCCCCGACGCTACAGCTCCATTAGTTGCCACCGCCCTAGATGAGCAGGTATTTTGTTATTTCGGACTGCCTGAACAAATGCACACAGAGCAGAGTGCTCAGTTCAAATCTAGTCTTTTGCATGAATTGTGCACCCTCTGGTGAGTCAAAAAAACTCGGACTACCCTTCACCACCCCCAAAGCTAATGGGGTTTTAGCACAAAACAATCGCGTGCTTTGAGACGAACTGCTTTCCCTCCTACTGAAAGTTCGGTCAGAAGTGTGGGACATGATCCTTCCCCAGCTAATGAAGGGATTCCGCGCCACACCCCATTCCACCACATGAGAGACCCATAACTTCCTTACGCTGGGTAGAGAACTGCGTCTGCCTCACCTATCATCCCCCTCTAGTCATGTGTCTACCATAGCATGAGTACGCCCAAGCACTACAACAGAGACTTGAAGAAGTACACGAAACCCTCAGGACTGAACTAAGGCAAAAAAGAGGTGATGTTGGAGAGGAACCCTCGCTGTTTAAAGCCGGCGACGAAGTGTGGCTAGAAAACAAGAAGAGACGGAAAGGTAAAAACCCCAAACTTTGGCCCGTTTGTCAGACCCTACATAGTAAAAAAGGCCTACAGCAATCACACTTACCTGATTGGGAGAAATGAACAGCAATCAGTGAAAAAAGGCAGTCACCTCAAGCCATATAAAGCCTGTCTAGAACCATACGGACAAGCCGTTGTAGCCCTAGAGCCAGCCCGCCTCCCCAATATGCGTGGTGCTGGCCCCCGGAGGCAAAGAAGTCCCCCATCACTCCCCAAGACATCTCCCTCCCCCTCCTGGAGCTACCCTTACCTGAAGACTTTCATTTGTTTTTTTCTCCCCCCAATGTCATTAGTTGAAAGAGAAGTAATACCTATGTTACGACAGCCTGTAGGGGAAGCTCCCCCTCCCCCTAAAAGCTCCAGCAAAAACCGTCCAAATCGGACAAGAACTGGCCGAGTTGGAGACCGTACAACACATGCAGAAGTTGTCCCCCCTCTTGTCATACCTCTTCCTACCATAGCCCCACCCACCTACTGATCGCCTTAGGTTAAATGTGGACCCCCCCCCCAACGATATAGCCAGCCCTGGTGCTATCAAGTGGCCGCGAAAAATGACTCAGTGTGGAGAAAACAATACTGTGAGAAATTGAGGTAACTGGCAGAAGTACAGGCATTTACCACTAAGCCTGAGGATCCCACACCCCTTTGCCTGGTCTCAACCAAAATGCCAGAATGTCCTCTACCTCCACACCAGATCTCAACTCCCACCCATGGTTTTCCAGGGCTTCAAGAATCACCAAAGACACCTGCAATTTCCCCATTACAATACCAGATCACCCCCACAAACCAAATTAAACCAGTTTGCAGCCCAATGACACAGGAAATTCAGCCCTTAATTTTTCCACTACTTGTACTGAGCAGTCCGTTTGTCCCTTCCAGCTACTAACTACTTACGTAACTAAAATGAAGGCAAAACGCGACAATTTTCATTTACAAATCAAAGATGACGATGACAACTTGTTACTAGAACCTAACCTAGCTGAGTACCACCCCCTACTAGTGTCCAGGAGGACCAATTATTTGACATACCCACCACAGAGCCTACTACCTGTTTTAGTCAGGAAGAAACAAACCTGATTGATTGCAGATGGATTCTAGAGGATGACATTCACGAAGAACCTGTGAAGCCAGCCCTTCTAGAGCAAGCCCCCTCCTTGAGAGCAGTTTTAGTTTCCAGACTTTCCCCCGTCTAAAAATCATCAACCAGAAACGACTCTGAAATTCTCCCCTATTCCCCTGACCTCTTCCGCACACTTTCACTGTCTGAAAAACCCCCCAAAATACGCCTACCCACCAGAAGTAGCAACTAGCAGACCCAAATGACAAGGCCCACTGCCCACTGCCCAAGCTGATACCCTTGATAAAGTATCTTTCATGAAGACTCAAACTACATGCATTTTGAAGACAGCACACTTTTCCAACACAGGAAGAATTCCTTTCAAAATCTACCACCTACTTAGATGATACCAAACCAATGAAGACTCAAACTACATGGATTTTGAAGACAGCACACTTCTCCGACACACCAAAAATACCTTTAAAAAACCAAGAAAGACCGACATCAATTCAAGATCTACAAACAGCTATGGTGGTGTTCACCATAACCTACCAACTTCCAAAAGACTCCACTCACACCTATCCTGACTTTCATTCAAACCTCTGATATGATATATGTTACACAACATAATGTTCCCTCCTACCAAAAAATAAACCGGTATCAATTCAAGATCTACCAATGATAGATGTTACACAACATGACTTTCCTCCTAGGATGATACCAAACCAATAAAGACTCAAACTACATGGATTTTGAAGACAACACACTTCTTGATACTAAACCAATGAAGACTCAAAATACACATATTTTGAAGACAGCACCCTTCTCCAACACACCAAGAATCCCTTTAAAAAAACCGACATCAATTCAAGATCTACCAATGATAGTCGTTACACAACATGACTTTCCTACTTAGATGATACCAAACCAATGAAGACTCAAACAACATGGATTTTGAAGACAGCACACTTATCCAACACAGAAAGAATTCCTTTTAAGATCTACCACATACTTAGACGATACCAAACCAATTCTACTTCGATGATGCTGAAAAAGAAAACTGTCCAGAACAAGAGCTCAAGAAGCTAATCTATAACTCAAGGCAACCATATCACTATAGGTGAGTTTTACTAATTTTTACCATAAATTAAACAAAATGCTGAATGTATACATTTTCCAGGTGAAAAAAAGACTTTTTTGGTGAAATTAGTGTATTTTTTACAACAAAATGTTGAATATATACATTTTCCAGGTGAAAAAAGGATTTTTTGTATTTTGTAGACACGATGCCTACTTTGGACTCTTGTTTGAGACAAAACGCAGCAGCAGTAAAGACTATAAAACATCTGGATCAGATCCAATTGAAGTAATTGCAGATAACTAAAGGAATAACATGTACTACGGCATACAGAGTGAACAAGGTGTGTGTAGATTATTACTCAGTCTCATTACACTTCTATTACTAAGAATTATTGTAGGTGTTGGATAAAGGATTAAGCAGTAATGTATTAGCAAGCATTAGCAATAAACATAGACTTTTCAACAATGACATTAACCAAAAAATAGTATAACCAAGTCATGTTTGAGCTAACAAGTTGTTGCTAAGATGTTTGAGTTAACAACTAGGTAGCTAAAATAAGTTTTTCATGAGGATCTCCTGACAGTTGTGATTCCTTGAGTGGTGAGCAGACTTTTAAATCTGCTGTAGTTATCTTTTGTTGATCTTATTGAGTCTTTATCAGTTAGTACATCTTGCAACAAATTTTTTGATAGCTTAGTGCTAAGCCATCTTCCCTTGAGTTTTATCCTGTCAGTATCCAGATCGTATTTCCCAGAGTATCTCAATCGATACAATATTTTTACACCTAACGCTTGATTGTCTTTGCTAGCTGTCATGTTGGATACTTTCTTTTTAAACACTTCTAATCGTTGCATCATTCTCTACGAATCTCTATTGCTATCATCATCAATTGTGTTTCTATCAAACGATGATGGTGAGAGCTTTGGTGTTTTAGCAGAGCTCCAGCTCTTTGGTTGCTTGTACTCTCCCCTAATCTTTCCAACATCACTCTGATAGGTTTTTGTGCTTTGAACATTTTCGTTTGTCTTTTTGCACTCAAGCAACTCGTTCTTGATTCCCATTACTATTTTATTTGTTTCAACCAAAATATTCTGGATTTTCTCGATATCTCTCACCATTTTGTCTTTTGTCGGGTTGTCATACAATGATGACGCAAATTTGTCTTGGTCGGTTGATTTAGCATCACTGATCCTTTCCATCAAACTATGATACTCCTCTTCTGGTATAGCAAAAAAACGTCCATCATATTTTAGAGGCGAAAGATTTATTTTGTATCGATATTAAAACCTGTGCAATCAGGATGATTATAGGGTCTAAAAAAAGCTACCTCTCCCAATCTGCATTAAAATTCGTTGTTTGTCAGCAATCAGTGTTTTGTACCTTCTTGAAGCGCTACTACCTAATAAACTGAGATGTGTACTGATTAGTTTTTTGTAGCTCTTTTTTGAAGCGCTACTACCCAAAAAACTGTTCCGTATCTAAGAAACATTTTCTAATATACTGTTTTTGTTACACAAAATCGCTGGCACGATTCCTTTAATTAATGATTATCCACATATTGCATTGATGTTTATTATCATTTACTAGTTGCGTTGTTTTCTTTTGATTTTAGATTATCATGTCAACAACAAAAAACATGAAATGGATATAGTCATAAGCGAACATGTACATAGCTATAGAATGTTAATATGGACATGAATTTGGACACGGACATGTACATAAATATGAAAATAGGTATGTACATAAATGGACATGAATACGTACATGAATATGGACATGTACATAAATGGACATGAATATGGACATGAATATGTACATGAATATGGACATGTAACAGAGCTATAAAATGTTAATATGGACATGGACATGTACATAAATATGAACATGGGCGTGTTCATAAATGGACATGAATATGTACATGAATATGGATATGTACATAAATGGACATGAATATGGACATGAATATGGACATGAATATGGACATGTACACAAAAGGATATGAATATGTACATGTACATGAATGTGGACATGTGCATGAATGGATATGGATATGTACATAAATTGAAATGAATATGGACGGGGGTGAATTTCCAACATATTTTATAGCATTAACTATACTTATTATGTAATAAATGTATATTATTCAATGTAGATATAAATATATCCATAAATATGTACATAATTATCCATATATACATGAATGTATAGAAAACTAAAAGATCTCTCTCCTCTCTCTCCTCTCTCTCTCCTCTCTCTCTCTCCTCTCTCTCTCCTCTCTCTCTCCTCTCTCTCTCCTCTCTCTCCCCTCTCTCTCTCCTCTCTTCTCTCTCCTCTGTCATCTCTCCTCTCTCCTCTCCCCTCTCTCCTCTCTCTCTCAAGATACCATATGAGTTCAAATTATGTAAAAAAATTATCAAAACTTAAATGCCATATGAGTTAGAATTATGTATAGAATTATCAAAACTTAAATGCCATACATTCAAAATCTATATGCCATATAAGTTCAAATTAAGTAAAAAAAATAATCAAAACTCAAATGCCACTTAAATGCCACTCAAATGCCACTCAAATGCCCCTCAAGTGAAATACAATATTAACTCGGCGAATCCATCCAACGCCGTAGCCCATTGCATCACCCCGGATTTTGACCCCACAAAAAAACACTTGGTAGGGAGATCTGCTCATATATTACTACTGTTGTTTCGCAAAGCAATTATTATTGATCTTGTGATGATAGATAAAAGAAAAGGCATAATACTAGTGAAGATTGGAAAAGGTGTGCATATCTAGAGCTTTGATCGATCAATTGAACTTTTTGCCCTATACTTTTTGTATAACACAACAACAAATTTTGTTAATCAACATCAACTCTATCTCAATAACAGCAGCAACAGTCTTACTAAAAGTAAAAATTAAAAAAAAATGGGTAATTACAATACAAAAACAAATGAGTAAGTTACTTTATGTTATGTTTCTTGCAAAGTGTTATCTATCTCACCCACACGCATGTGCACACTCACACGCTCGCATACATCCTCACATACATACACATGATGCGACGCTGCATAGACGAGTACGTTATTTAAAATTTTAGCAAGTTTAAGTACTTTGGGATTCCATTTGAAGCTAGAATTGTCCATTTAGTACTTGGAGTTCAGTTGCTATCAGTGTACTGCTAGCCTGTTTCATTCAACAATCATTGCAAGTGGAAGTCTTCAGTTTTAACAGCTCATCAAACATACTAGAGGTCAACTTTTCTGAAAAGACTACCAAATGTTTCAGCACTTCAAGGTTACTAAGCAAAGAGCTATGGAACTGGCATTACTGCTTCTAAGCTCTGAAGTAGCTGAAGCGAGACATTGTCGGGTATTTATGTTCTGATATGACAAAGTACAACAATTCAATGGCATATGATCAAAAACTGTGTTTTTGTATCGCTAAAGCGTTTACTAACAATATGATGAAACTTTGGCCTTGTGTGAACTATGGAGCATTTGACAAAGGTCTATTTTATCAATAGCCACACAAAACCCTGAATTTTGTGCAACAGGAAATCCCATTATGAAACTCTAACCAATACAGTAGCTGGAATTTACCTGTGGAAAACAAAAATCCCCTTTAGCGACTGCTACATGAATGCATTCATTCAGCATACAGTAATCAGTTGCTATCTATACCACTGCTTATTCCTCAGTGCATCCAACGCTCCTCACTTTTAACAGTTGGTCAAATACACTAAAAGTTTATTTTTCTGTAAGGAATCACAAAACTTTCAACACCTAAAGGATGCTAAGAAAAGAGCTATCAGTTATAGTACTGGCATTGCTGCTTCTAAGCTCCGGTGTAGACGCAAAGCGACACTGTGAGGCATCGATGGCTACCCAAATGCTTATATCATCTGGAGTTTTCACCGGAGTTTTTGCTGGAATAATGTATGCTGGGCCAGCCATCTTAGGTGAGTTTTGTTTTATAATATTGTTTGCGCTTGCTAAAAGGTAGCTAACAGACAAAAAAGCTGTAAATAATGGCAATCTTGTAGGTGCGGGTGGTTACGTAGCTGCCAACCCCGTTATCCCAAAGCTGCAGAGTCTAGGTGCGTCAACTAACATATCTTTGAAGCCCATAATTTCTGTGTAATTCAGTGTGCTATTGTGAATTTATCTGACACGCTTTTAACTTGGATGGCATCAGCAACATTTGTTTCATATAATTCACAGGTATGAAAGGGGCGATCATGGCATATGCTGCCGCTATTGCTTCTTGGGCAGCAGACTGTGAAATTGGTGAAACGCTAGAATTAGCTTTAGGACTTCAGTGCTACGACTTGGATGGTTGAAATTGTATTATCACAGAGTTTTATCTTAGCCATTGTTCTCATTTCATTAAAATCAAGTTTTATTGCCAGTCTTATTTTCCAGGTTATTCTCATGCATTTCCAGTTTCCTCTCTGCCTTACAAACTTTTCCCGCTTTCTCTCATCCAATGTTTTTATGTTTTATCATGCGAGTTTATTTCTTGTTTACTGTAACGGATCAATAAAAAATAATTAAACCAAAACCCACTTGATAAGAAACAAATTAGTGAACTGTGCGACTGCCACTTTAATAAATAAAACCAAGCGTTATTGAGATCTGACTAAAACGCAAACCTTAGAATGTAGCCTAAAGAAACACAGGTTTTATGAAATTACTTTAATTTCTTAGAGTTGCCCTGTTTTTCACCAGATATCAATCGAATTTTTGGGCAAAACTTGTTGGAAAGTTTCATCAAGTATTACTTGTGTTGTGTCAGTAAAGCGATAAGAATGTGAAATAGATCGTCAAACTAAATTTCCCAAAATCACTACACATTTTACTAATTCTCGTTATTGTCTATTTTTTGGACACTTCTTACTGTGAAAACCACCTGAAGCGATTTTTGATTTAACTAACTAATTACACATTTTGTGACTGTTTCACATAGAGTTTGGTGTCACAAAATCTTTAGCACAAATCTAAACAGGTTGGATAACACGGCGATAATAGCAAAAGCAGACATCTTTGGATCTTTAATTTAGTTTTAGATAACCCAAACAAACATTAAGGGATGCCAACTCAAAAATTAAACGAAAAGAACATTTTTGTTCACAAGTAAACCAAAATAAAACAGCAAATATGAACAATCAACTGCTCAATCAGAATTATGAATATCATTTTCCGATAAAAAAGCATGTGGTAACCAGTGTGCTTTAAGTAAGGGTATTGTCTGAATCATGGATAAAAGATATAAGAATAGCCAGAAACCCAAATTGGGTGTAACCATTTTCGGCCGATAGGAAGCATGAAAGTGTCATCCACGGTGCCCATATTGGATTGTATTTTTTGAGCGGAAACGTATGGTACAATAGGCTACTGTAGGATCTTGTAAAGCAATCGTAATTAATTGTAATAACGTAGTATTCTGGCTTTTGCCACATAACAAGAGCTTTCGTGAATTTGTAGCGGAAACTGTGTAGAATCAAGAAAAACTCCAAAACGGGTTTGGCACTTACCAAAGATTACATATATGTGATGGTTGACAGATTTAAATTTGTTTTTGGAGCGGCTATGGTGTGTAAGTAACAACATTAAAATTATCAAAACTAGCGAAGTATACCCAGAGCGTGATAAAGCGTATAAAAACCAATGAGAAAACAATATTGATTATGAGATCCAAGTCGACTTGAAAACTTCGGTGCAATATGGCGGCTCCCACAAATGGCTACATTTGGCTCATCAAAAAGGTTTTATCACTCAGCTGCAGCTGGCAATCGATATAAATTTTATCCATGATCTGAATACAGCTTCGAATAATGGCTAGTAGACAAAGAGTCTGTATCACAAATAACAATATTGATTGGTGCATGGACAATTGATTTTAGGTTTGCTGCTACACAAATAGACATAACAATAAGGGACTTCCCCTGCTACCAACAATACATAATGAGCAGTAGTCTTCACTGAGTAACTTCCAAGTATGAATTATTGATGTATTGTAATTGTTTTTGTCTGATTTCCACAAAATTCTACTAATCTCAAGTATTAGACCTCTCTCCAAAGGGCAAACTGTGCCGGTATGATAAAGAAAAATATCAGTATGTTTCCATGTCACGACAAACTTGGCGATAAGTGTGACGCCAAATAAAATTTGCAATGGGAATACTCCAGCCCATATTTGTATCTTTAATTTATGTTTAGATACCCCGAACAAACTTTAAATAATACCAACACAAAAACTATATAAAGAGAACATTCCGGTTCGCAAGTAAACTGAAAGAGAACAGTCAATATGAACTGTTAACTGCTCGAGCAGAACTATGAGTATAATTTTCTTATAAAAAAGCATGTAATAACCAGTGTGCCTGAATCATGAATTAAATATATTAGGATTGTCAGAAACCCAAATAGACGTATCAAATGCGGCCAATAGGAAGCGTGAAAGTGTCATTGACAGTGACCATAGTGGATTGTATTATTGGAGCGAATACATATGCTACTATAGGACCTCGAAAAATAATCATAATTATTTATAATAACTTGATATTCTGGTTTTTGCCACATAACAAGAGCCTTTGTGATTTCATAGCGGAGTCTGCGTAGAATCAAGAAATTTCAAATCGATTAGGTTTGCCAAATACCCAAGATTACAGATATGTTATCGCTGGCATAATCAAGTTTGTTTTCGGAGCGAATATGACTGTGTAAGTAACAACATTTAAGTCATCAAAACTAACGAAATATACCTAGGAGTATAAAACCAATGAGAAAACAATATTGATTACAGATCCAAGTGGCCTTGAAAACTTTGGTTCAATCTGATGGCTCCCACAAGTGGCTACATTTGGCTCGTTACAAAAGCTTTTTTACACAGCCACAGCTGGCAATTGATATATATTTCATGCACGGTTTTAATACAGCTTCAAATAACGTCAGTAGACAAAGAGTCTGAATCACAAATCACAATATTGATTGGCGCCGGGACTATTGATTTTTGGTTTGCTGCTACACAAATAGACATAACAATAAGGGACTTCCCCTGCTACCAACAATACATAATGAGCAGTACATAGTCTTCACTGAGTACCTTCCAAGTATGAATTATTGATGTATTGTAATTGTTTTTTGGTCTGGTTTCCACAAAATTCTACTAATCTCAAGTATTAGACCTCTCTCCAAAGGGCAAACTGTGCTGGTATGACAGCGACAACTATGACCAGTTATTACCGGATCAGTTGGCAAGCAGAAACTACGGCTCAGCCAAACTACACAAAATGCTGTTTGAATAGTGGCTCCATTCACCAACACCAAAGTCCAAAGGTGGCTTTCCACTAGGATGATTGGCGAGTCCTGAATTAATTAATGCAGTGAGGTACAAAAGTTTCAGCCATTATATAGGCAGACTGGCAAGACGTTCTTTGCATATTAGATATAACAATACAGGCAGAGGAAGTAACTAGACCAAGAACACTATATATATACATATATACATATATAAAGATAATCAACGAATCATGTGATAGAACGTGGTCAGCTTCTTCCAGCGCTATTTTACATGAAGACAACTCCCCTAGAGCCAAATACCACAAAAGCTCATATAAGTCATCATTGGCTGAATTAGTTTTCACAATGTATTCAATATTTTTTTAATAAAATTAAGATTTTTGGCATTGATACATGTGTGAGCATATTTTGTTTCAATTTAGTATAAATTTATAGCTTATTATTGATTTTTGCAGCAAAACTCTGTTTAACACTTTTAAACGCAGTTCGAGCTAGGAATAAACAGCGAGTCATCTCCCCTTGGAGGGATAACTCTCTATGAAGCAGTACCTGACAACGAGATGTTTGCCGATACATTTACGAATGATAACGTGCCTTTTAATACAAAATTTTCACTGTAAGTGTTTAGGTTTTGTCTACACAACCACAAAAAATGATGAACATGAGCATAAAGAAACAAATGTAAAGATCTTTATTGCTTTAGCATGAAACTAATGTATCATTTGGATCCGTCCCACGAGGAATCCACGATCACTTGCGAGCATCTACGATATGTATGTGAACCAGGCTGAAGACCGAATCAATATTGTTCTTGGTTTTCATATGTTCTTATTATAGCCAGCTGTGAAGAATAGTTCGTCATTGTTTCAGTTTAACGCTTTTATAGTTTCTTCGAGTTTAATGGTATGCAAACTTGCATAATCACATGACAAGTATGTAGTCACTATCAAACAATCTACCCTACTCTACTCAGTTACTATGTTTCCATGTCATGACAAACTATCAGCAATAATCGTTGATTTGCTACCGCAAATAATTGTCAACAACGGCATGTATTTTCACAACTAAAAAAGTTTATCGCCGTTGGTTAAACCATGCCACAGACACAGTATCAGTCAGTGTGCTGTTCAGTGCAATTTAGCCAACTAGCTTTGCAGGCTGTTTCTATTGTTATTCTCTTGCATCGTGGAATAATGAGTATATGTAAAAAATATAACAAAGTTGGTGGCTGGCTAGGAAACCTATGTGGTGACAAGGGATTTTAGTAGCACATTGGCTATCATTTTCTATAAAATCATATTCTTTGTTATTAGCTGGTAATAATTAATAAAAAATAAAAAACAACCGAGTGAGTTTTTTTAAGAAAAAAAACAAAAAAAAACATTTGTTTTTCATTGCCGCAATAATTAATTACCAGCAGCTAAGATTCGTTTATTTCAAATCAGTTGCATTGTTTTATAAATAACGGTGTCATAAACTACAAACGATTGTCAATAGTTAGATATAATTACACTCACAAACTATCCATGTCATGCGGTTACAATGGATAAGTTGCAGCTACCTGTTTTATTATGCACCCCTGGTTTCATCGCCTTTGGCGACATTAGCGTTTCCAATAGCAATAAAATTCTGGCTTTTGACTTGTCACCAATCTTGTTGCATTCAGTTTGCTACAATTTTTTTGACAAGTCTCACGATAAATTTATCGAAAATGGTATTTCCAACAGGAAACTCCCTTTTTCGCCGGCAGTATTGCCAAATTGTCATGATATGAAAATGTAGTAACTGTGTTGTGATATAAATAACCATGTATGTCTTTGTTAAGTCTGGGATAAATGTATGAATGAAGCTTACTCTTCTTTCTGAATGGCATGTAAGTAAGCCAACTAAAAACTTTTTACTTTATAGCCATGGTATGCATACAGGCTCAACTCACCATGTAAATGGAAACGCATGTGATTTCAATTGATTTTGCGGTAAAAATACTATGATAAAACTATATTTATTGCTAAACTTTATTGTATAACCAATTTAATTGTGAAACTTGAGTAGTCAGTTGTCAGTTTATTCGTTTCTTGTTCGTTAAACCACAAAATATGTCGACAAGCTGAGCTATACATTACAAAACCTACACGTTTTCTCATGTGAATTCACTAACAGCTGGGAAATCATAGCTACATTTGAGTGGTTAATTAAAGTGTTTGCCAAGGACATGAACTAGCAGCAACCAAATGAAGACTTTTTTACAGTGCATAAATCTCAGTGCTTGTGTTTTAAGCTTAGTCTACTGAGTACAAACAACACAAGTTATAGCTCTGTTTCCATCATACTCTGGACAATGTACTCCTCGTGTACACACAGCTCTGTTGAAGTACAGAAAACCACCACTGCTCAGTGCAGATTCACCGCGGACGTACTCTGGATCTTTGTCGACACACTCGTATGTTGATGGGCTTTCGTGATTAAAGTATGATGACATGAGATAACCTGAAATATTATATGCTTTTGTTGATTTATACAGGTAGTTACAAAGTCTATAAACATGAAGTACGCCATCATTAACGTTAATATTGTGTATATATAAGGACAGCCACAAAACGGTGTGAACAATTATATAGGTGTCCAAGTTGGAGAAGAAAATCAAGAAACAGCCTAAATTTAATGAATAAATAAACAAGAACAATTAATGAGCAATCACCTATGCAACGCCATTGAGAAAAACGTAAATGTTGTTTTCCGAAGACAAATCATTCACACTTCATACGCATAATATGGCCTCCAAAAACTACAGCAGCTAAAGCCATGAGTTAACATATACACACACCTTCATATTCCTTGACCCAATTGGTCGGACAACTGTTCTTTCCCAGTACCATAAGAGTTGATGTTCTGCTGTTGACATAACAAACAGCACATGGCGCATTCTGGTTGTAAGCTTCGTTTTTAAATACTCCATATTCAAAGGTTCGATATTCTACACCAGTAACATAACCAGCACTTCCAACTACTCCAGATCTGCTGTATTTAGCATCATTCACCATACATTGGTGGTTGATTCCTCCACCAATGTGATGTACAGGTGACTTTCCCATAAAGCCTTTATAGACAGATAATAAATATTATATGATAAAAGTCATGTACAGTTGCGTGTACATATATTTTGCATCAGCCTCATACACATACCAAAATATACTATAGTAGCATCTGCTCCACAAGAAGTTCTACCCCATCTTGTGTAGGTAGCTCCTCCTGCTGCTGGTCCTGTAGGTCCTACATCTCCTTTTGGTCCCACTGCACCAGGTTTTCCATTATCACCTGGTAAACCCTGCATTCCTGATAAAAATTAGATCACAATTATCAAGCTATGTTTTGAGTCACAAAAACTGCTAATAAACTCGTAATACAATGACGTAGAGAGAACATGCATAAATACCAGCAACTATCGTTTGGTAAACAAATCTTCAAGTTCGTTCTTCTGAGCAGGAATTACAGTTTATCTATTTAAATATATTACCCTTGCTTGGTTGGTTGTCAAGAATGAAAAATGAAAACTTTTTTTGCTTTATAAGTTTCTAAATATTGGCGTATATAAAGCTTACAAAAAAAATGTTCTAGATCCCATCTTACAGCTGCAAAGAACTGTCTATTGCTGGAGACTAAACCTGACCAAATGGTTATTTCTTTCTTGCTTTGTATGAAATGAACAGAATAGTTTTTTTTTTGTTCAACATTTTCTTCATAAGCTTTAATTCAAGTTGATTTTTTTTTGTTAACCACAAGAGTAAATTTCATATGCTCGCAGTTTTTTCCAGAGTGATAAAAGTTTATGAAAAAGTGTTAACAGCTGATTTAGCATAAAAAATCTATTTGGGGATGTTTTAACCAAAACTCACCATCTCTGCCGGTTGGCCCAGAAGGTCCAGGTGGTCCAGGAGGTCCTACTATTTGTATTAGAATAATAGTGACATATCAGCTCGACCAACAGTTTTACTGCTGTGATTAATGTTTATATAAAATGCGTCAATGTGTGAAGAATAAACACGTATATTTATATTTGCTATTAAACTGTAAAGAAACAAAAATACAAAAATGACATATTTTTATAATCAGTAATTTGAACCCTTTATTGGTCTTTGATGGTATATTATCAGTAACTTTACTGAAATGGATAGCTATGTTAAACAATCGCGTAATCTCCCAAAAAGTATTTTGTTTTTGCAGCTACATCAAAGTAACTTACCTGGTCCACCATCGCTAACCACATCCTCTAGCGAATCTACTTTCATCATCTGTCAACCAAAAACCTCAAAGGTTGAGATATTTATCAGATTATCAAGAGTTTATTATTTTTTTAAATGATCAACATGTATCTATGCTAAAACTGTTCAGCCATGGTTAACATAAATCAACTATTTAATACTGGACGAATCAAGCTTATATGCATCTTGTTTGTAAAGTTAGCTCAGCATTCAAGTCTTCTCTAGTTATTTGAGCAGATCTACAAAAGTTATTTACTTAAAAAAAATACCATATTTAGACAGTTAGAAAAAATAATTTACCCATTTGGAGTTTTTGAAACAGAGATTGTTAAGCTCCACTCCAAAAACAAATGATGTTACTGTTTGCTAACAAAACTTTTATTAACTTTATGTTGTTTTGTACAACTTACATATGACTGAAGGATTGCTTGTATCTCTGCTACTTGACTCTCCAAGTCTTCCACTTTCTGTACCTGAGGTTCAATAGAGGTGGTGGTACCATCTAGTGACTTACACGTACATACAACAACTAGTATGTACACCAGCAGTAGGTAGACTGTTTGTCTCCGCATCTCAGAATGTTTGCTACAGTTGTAATGAATTTGAGCTATCTTATAAAAATTGCATTTGATGATGAAAGTAGTTGGGGGTAACGATGGATTAAGCAAATGAGCAGTAAATGATGGTGTCAGGCTCATCACCATTAGCTTTAAGAAAATAAATAAAGAAATTCCCATATATACAAAACTTTTGGTGCAGCAAACAAAACTATTGCATTACAACTAGATAAAATAAGTTGAAGAAAGGTTTCATTGTAGTTTGTGCAAGCTTCAAAAGCTCTTGTCATTATTTCATTTGAATATGAAACCGCTCACCTTGTGATACCGCTAGACTTAGTTTCGTTAATGATCCGAGGTACATTGTCAAGCTTTTTTATATATGGATGAGTTAATACGTTTCTTTATGTTTCCAGATAGCCAATCACATGTTGACTTTGAACAAGAGTACCAAAAGACCATTGTAATGTGCAGTATAGGCATGTAGTAGATGTTAGCCAGTGCATCCCTTTGAGGTAGGGGTCCAGGTTCAATATTAAACCGAAAGTTTTCGCTAACTGTGAGTGCATTGAGAAGATAACATGCTAGTCAGTCTTGTTTTAGTCCTTTACTCAGCTGTTTTTTTTAATGTCAAACAAGCGAAAACATGATGAAATCATCAGCAATTAAGCATTAAATAAACCAATCAACTATGGCAATAAAAATGGAGGTATTACCCACAACTAACGGTGCGGCGTAGATATGAGACTTATTTAGTAACAGTGTGCCTTATATTGTATTATTATGCTGGATTGATTATAAGTATGTACTTGCAGCAATGTAGTAGTATTAAAAAATGTTAGAAAATGGGTTAGAAAATTTTTTTTTCAATCAATATAATGCAAATTAAATGAAAGATAAATTGTAATACTGTAGAGGACGGGCGCCATCTTACCAAACAACTCTATGATATCTGTACGAACATTTACACTTACGTAGTTCTATTCGTTTAACATGTCCTGTTCTATGCTAAGCTATTTGTCTTGTTCTATGTCCGCGCTCTAGGGCAAATCAGTCTATGTACATTTTATTATTATTATTCTTCTACCTTTTTACCAGTGTAACATATATGTACGACATGTGAGTCCAGTCATGCAGTCAGTCAAGGACCACCTCTTATATTTTATTTGCACACGCTGGCCAATCAATTGTGCCAGGTGTGGCCTCTTTTGTTTATCACCTGTCTGTCACTTTTGTTATGTAACAGTTTGTATAAATATGAATGTATCAGTCAAATAAATCAGAGTCAGCTTGCACACTCTCAGAAGTTTCTTTGTTCTAACAAATAACTTCACTGCGCACCATTACTCGAGTAGTAATATACAGGCAGATCAGTCTGGACCTCTGCTGGCCGAACTTAGCTTGTCTAACTTCGCCTTCAATGTTCGACCTCTGCACAGCACTACAAAAGGACAGCCGAACCTCTGCTGGCCAAACCTAGTTCAACTAGTTCGCCCTTCAAAGTTCGAACTCATTGCATACACAAACAACAGCTAACGCAACCGGCAGCTCACTAGTAACTGATATGGTTAGTCACCATCCCTCAGCCTACTAAGTCGACCTGTGGAAGGGTTGTATTGCTGAAGAGCCTTAGACACAGTTGCCATTACAGTTCGGGAGGTTGTGCAGGTAGGCCGAGCTACCACCTCACACCCCCACAGTGAAATCCTGCACATTGGTGGCAGCAGTGGGATTGACAGACACCCACAAGCAGCACCTCCCAGAGAAAGGATGGCGACCAGAAGAAGAGCACTGAGCACTGACAGGGATCCTTCCAGCCTGCAGATGATGCGGACGCTCACCGATATCCTAGACCGCATGACAGTAGCCACATCCAGAGATAGGTTCAGAGTACCACAGTACGATGGTACAGGGGATGTGGACTATTTTCTGCAACGGTTTCAGGAGGTGACCAGAGCAAACCATTGGCCGGCAGAAGAAGCAGTTATCCACCTACGCCAAGCCTTGACAGGCAAGGCCGAACAGTGTGGTCGAGGCGAGACCACTGAGGAAGTGGCACGGACACTACGGGCGACCTTTGGTATGACTCGTTCGGAAGCCCAAGCAAAGCTGCTAAGCTACCGACGAAACCCCAGAGAAAGCCTCAGAGACCATGCCCTCACGGTCGAGCACCTCGTTACGGCAGCCCACAGCACCCTGCCACGACAAAATAGGGATGAGCAGGTAATGCAGACGTTCCACAGCACTCTAGGGCACACGTACCTACAGCGTCACTTGTTGGCGGTACGCCCTCAGAATCTGGAGGAAGCGATCCTCGCAGGGAATGAGTTCCTGCAGGTGCCTCACCAACCAGTAGGAGGACCTCACATCAGGGCAGTAGAGACCGACCCCCTGGAAGAGGAGATGACCCCACGGAAAGAGACGGCTCGACACCAAGAGGTACAGGACCCCTTGGCACAGCTGCTTAAGACCGTAGAAGGGTTGAGCAAAGAGATTGCCAGCCTGAAGACGGAAAAGAAGCCTGAGCCACCCAGAAGATGTTGGGATGCCAACAAGTGGGCCATACCCGGAAGGCGTGTAGAACCGTCCCGTGGCCTAGCCGCCAGGGAAACGACTACCGCCCGCAGCAGTAGGGAGACCCGCTGGCTGCACACGGGCAACGACACCGCAGAAGGAAAGGGCACAGGCACCCTCCAGTGGACCGGCAACAGTGCGTCGAGCAACTCCTCCCCTGGACCTCCTGACTAGTCCCCCTATCACCCTACACAACCGTTTTGCCAGCCTGTCGGCACTCGACAGCTCAGTGGCGGAAGAAACGGATGGCGACGGGACTCCAGAGCAGCAGGAACCAAGGCCCAGGAGGAAGGACAGGCAGACCCAAACACCCCCACTGAAGAAGGAAGAATTCATTCCAAAGCCTGTGACACTCCAGAGCAACCAGATCGAGCGACCATATCGCTCAAGTTACTACCTACCTGGAAGGGCAGAAGGAGAAGCGGTAACACACCTCATAGACACAGGCTGCAACACTAACCTGTTGTCCAAGCGAGTCTTTGATCGGTTACCGAACCACGTACAGCGTAACCTACAGCACTACGATTCCCATGGGATCATGGCCGACGGTACTAGACTTCCGTTCTACGGCTTGCTCTCACTGAAGGGAAGGATACGGCACGTCAAGTTTGAAGAGACCTTTGTGGTCAGTCAAGTCAACGAAGACGTTATCCTAGGGATGCCCTTCCTGACAAGCCAAGGATGCCAGATGGGGTTCGACCGTCCAGTGCTGGTGATACAAGGAAAGGAGCTGGCCTGTACCGACCGCCACGGGAGAAATCTCGTGTCCAAGGTGCAAGTCCGACAGGACACCCAGCTTCCACCACAGACAGAAGTGACTATTCCATGTCACTTGAACTCCAGGGATACGTTCCCTCAGGGAGTGATTGAAAGCATCCAGGGTGGGATACCCATCGCCACCAGCGTCAACAGGCCTGACGCTCAAGGACACGTGCTGGTCAGATGTCTGAACCCAACGCAGGACACCCTAA